>PVKA01008162.1:20228-74318 GCA_004027165.1 Ctenomys sociabilis | reverse complement strand
AAAAAAAAAAAAAAAAAAAAAAAAAAAAAAAAAAAAAAAAAAAAAAAAAAAAAAAAAAAAAAAAAAAAAAAAAAAAAAAAAAAAAAAAAAAAAAAAAAAAAAAAAAAAAAAAAAAAAAAAAAAAAAAAAAAAAATATATATATATATATATATATATATATATATATATATATATATATATATATATATATATATATACTAAGGCATTGCCTCATGATGTTAATGCAGGCTGCGAAGGCCCAGGACTCACCATGTGAAAGCTGAAGGAAGCCAGAGGTGCGCTTGAAGGGCTGGGAGCTCACAGCTAATGGTGTAGGTGTGGCCCACATCTGAATGCTGAGAACTGAGAGCCCCACAGAAAGGAGAAAACCAGTGTCCCGCTCACATGGCCATGATAAGAGAGAACTCAGTGCGCTGTGCTTCTCTCTTTTTTCAGAGCCTCTAGTTCATAGGTGCTTCGCCCCACGCTGGGGAGGGTGTAACCCAATCTCTGTGTTGGGAAGCATCTCACAGACATGCCCAGGAGTGCTGTCTCGCCTGGTGTCGGGCAGCCACTGCCCGGGCATGTTCGTGTCCTTGTCTTTCCATGCTCCTTCCTCCTCATGAAGATGGATCTCAGGTTCAGGCAAGATTTGATTCTCAGGTAGCATTTGTCTCCCCAGCCCTCCCCACGGATGAAACTCACAAACCAAAGAGAACTGTGCGGATTTCAAGAGACTGAGGGGCAGTTCTCTTTTTTTTTTTTTTTCTTAAAATATATTTGGTATAGGGTCTCACTACACAGCTTGGACTTGTAGTGATCCTCCTGTTTCAGCCTCTCCAGAACTGGGATTATAGGTATGGACCACCACACCCAGCTACTTTTAACTTTTGTACTTTTTTCTTTTTTAACATACAACATAAATATGTCTTCATATTTCGAAATAAAAGATTAATACAAAAACATGGGCTCATGTTGCAGCTGAAAGGACTCTACTTATGCACAAATTTGTCAACAGTAGAGGCTGCTCAACATCCATGAAGTCTCTTCCATAGCTCTCACCAATACATGCCAAGAAAATTTTGTGTACAGAAAAAACCAAAGAGGACTGTAATCCCAGTACCCCAGAAGCTGAGATAAGAGAGTGTCTGTGAGCAATAAAGGACAGCCTAGGCTGCATAGTGAGACCCTGTCTCGGGGGGGGAGGGGTGAGACAGAGACAGAGACAGAGACAGAGAGAAACAGAGAGACAGAGAAAGACAGAGAGAGAGACAGAGATCAAGAGCAAAAGAGAGAGAGAGAGGGTTTGAGCCCAGCCCTGGAGCCTGGGCAACCAGCCAGTGATTTAGTGACACTTTGTCTCAAAATAAAATGAAGATAAAATAAACAAGGGCCAAGGCTGTAGTTCTGTGAGCAGGTCCTGGGATCAATCCCTACTGCTGCCAAGAGAAAAATTAAAAGTAAGTTTCACTCTTAGAGAGAAATCAACATTAAAAGCTTGGTGCACATCTTTCTAGACAGTGGCAGCATGGACACTGTTTCAGCAGCTCCACAGGGCCTGGGGGCGCTGCTGCCACGACTGCTGCAGACTGTGGTTTGGGTGAGGCGGCCCTTTAGCTAGCTTCTGCGAGCCGCATTGGTTGTAAAAGGAAGTGTGACCAGGGTGAGCTGGAGGTGGTTTAGGGTGTCTAATCTGCTTGGCATCATAAGAAAGAGACAAGAGGAGCTGGGAGATGGCTCAGTAGAATAAGTGCTTCCCTGGCAAGCACAAGGGCCTGAGGTGCATGAATCCCTGGTTCCACTTAAAAAAAAAAAAGTGACAAGATTTTGAAGGAATCCAGGCCTCACCAGTGTGGGAAGCCGGAGCGGAAAAGAAATCCCCATCTGTGATGTCAGTGCAGCGTGCAGCTGCTTCAGCGGTGTGCAGTCTTTATCTTTCCCGGGCTCATACCCCCAAATCCCTGTTCCTGTGGACAACACACAGGAGTACTGTGAGCCTGGGTGTGGAAATCGAAGCAGCGCCAAGGGGTCCATAGGCACGAGGCAGGAACAGCCACCAGAGACAGGAGGCGCTAGGCACCCAGACACGCCGGCAGCAGGACCAAGAGGAGCCGTTGGAGAGCTCCGTGTCCCCACAAGAAGGTGTATGGATTCAATTTTATAATTTCTCAAGTGACAACTGAACTTCTGTTGCTGCCTGGACCATATCCAGGTGCACCATCATGTCAGTAGTCCCTTTTAAGGGTCATTTCACTTTTTCCTATTTTCTCCTCATTATAGTAGTTTCTTCTGCAATGTATCTGCTTCCCATCTGCTTCAAAGCAGACATAATCACTGAATAAAGCAGCAGTCCTCCTCCCTTGGAAAAAGCCCACTAAGAATATATTGAAGATAATCCCCTTAGTGGTGAATCCTGTGCCACTTTTATCATGTTGCATTGCAAGCCAGAGATTACATTTTAATTACGATGGCACTCCTTCGTGGGATTCAAATCTTCAAAAAACAACTGGAGACAAATTGTACATGCAAGCAGATAAATGTCAAATCCATGTGCTTTCCATTCTCCAAGCTCAATTTATAACACTTCGATTTCTAAAATCTGTTCCTGCCTAGCTGCTCTGTCACTTCATGGATTATCTCAAGACTAAACGAGGTGGCGATCATTGATCTTACAATGAAGAACCATTGTTTTCTGTCAAAGGGCTCTTTGTAGCACTTCTGCTTTATGAAGCCCATACAATTAAGCCAAATTATGATTTCTTGAATCTTTTATTCATTTATTCGGTACAGGGTCTCGCTATTCAGCTATCCAACTAAAGTCTTTTGTTTCTGGATTTTATGTTTTAACCACTGAACCAATCAATCATTGTGGTGTGTTTCTGGCATTTTTCTGTATAAGGCTAGTCTTACAATTTTTTTTTTTTATTAGTTTCCAAAATGGGATGTGTAAGTATAGAACTTCCATCTATCAACTAATTATAAAGCATGCTATTTTTATTGTAGATAGACAATGTATACTATTTTTAAATTTCTTACATTTCTGATATATAGACTCCCCCCCCCCTTTTTTTTTCTAATTTAGGACCTTGTGCATGCTAGGCAAGCGCTGTACCCTGAGCAATAGCACCAGACATGGAGGCTTGAAAATTTGTTCCTATTTTTATTTTTTAAAAATGATAAACATGCATCTTATAAATGAATGTCCCCCAATTAGAAAAAACTACCTCAATTTTAATTTGATCAGTTTCTATGTATTAAAAAACCAACTTCTATTTGAGACTCTTAACGTGAGCACTTGTTAAAAACTTGATGCACAGGGGCTGGTGAGATAGCGCAGCAGACTATGCACCAGCTTAGGCAAGCCCAGGGACCCGGGTTCAATCCCCAGCACCACGTGGCACACTGGCCCTGATCCACGCACACTGAACTGGCCACGCAGATTAGGTGTGGGGGTATATGCCTTTAATCCCAGTGCTGGGGAGGCCAAACACAGGAGGGTCACTACAAGCCTGAGCTGCATAGTGAGACCCTGTACCAAACACATAAAAGCAAGCAAACAAACAAACACGCTTGATGTGTATATTTCTCAGAAGAATGACTCTAAAGTTAATGCAGAGTCTACACTGCCCTCTCTGTCCTGGTTCTGGATTTCACCCATGAGGTTTCCCCCTTCTGATTCTCTCACTCCTAGGTGACTATTCTAAATCATCTATACTGACACTTAGACTACTGGCTTCACTGTAAAAGGAATGTTCTCATGTAGCCAGCTGATGAGTAGTGGCTTAGTTCAGTCAACTGGACATCTGTGTGCCAGGTGGCAGGCTAGGCACGACAGGCACAAGTTCCAACAAAGAACTGGAGTCCTGCCGGGCGTGGTGGCGCATGCCTGTGATCCCAGCACTCGGGAGGCTGAGGCAGGAGAATTGTTGTGAGTTGGAGACCAGCCTGAGCTACAAAGTGAGCTCGAGGCCAGCCTGAACAGCATAGTGAGACCCTGTCTAAAAAAGACAAAAAAAAAAAACAAAAAAAAACACAAAGAACTGGAGTCCTTAAGGAACTCAGAGTGCAGGGGCTGCAAAGGAGAGAAGGAGTTCAGAGGACAGCCACAGACCGCTGCTTCAGTGGCATCCAGGAAAGGGTAAGGAGGCAGAGTTGGGCTCCAGGGCTCATGAACTCTCCTTCACCTGTGGGCTCTGGGGTGCTGTCTCAGAGAATGTGAGGTGTGGGCTCAGTCTTTGAGGAGGGGAGGGAATCAGGTGCAGATGCTAAGCACACAGCCAGCATGGCGTGAGGAGAAAGGGAGGAGAATGAAAACACAGGTCTCCGGCCTTCGTGGTGGCCTGAGATGGGAAATAGAAAGAATAAGAAGTTGATGTGGAAGAGGAGCTGACCTGTGGTCATTCGAGGGCTTACACGGGCTGACACTCAGAGGCCTGGTCATGGCTAGGAATCCATAGTGAGAATGGTGAGAGTAATTGACAGTGTCTCAGGAGTGAAGAACACTGGGAAATACGGACGTTTTAAGAGGAAATCCAAACATGACCATCAAGGCAAGAGACTGAGTCACAGGAGTCAGCGCGGCAGTGAGCAAGGGCAGCAGGGTTGAGAACAGCAGTGATGAAGGTACTAGCTGACAAATGTGCCCTCAGTGTGGTGGTGCAGGTATTTACTGATGACTTCGGGGAGTGGAGTAGTAGGAGGTGGCGGCCAGATTCTAACAGAGGGAGGACGAGGGCAAGGACGTGGAGGTGGCACTGGTGACTTGTAATGCAACTCAGGAAAAAGACTATCCACACACACTTTTCATTCTGTCCTATTGTTTCTCCTTTTGAGATTTTTACCTCCACTTTTTTATTTTTCAGCGCTGGGGTCTGAACCCAGATCTTCACGTGCTAGGCAGGTGCTCTACCACGGAGCTACACCCAAATTCCCTCTCCCATGAACAGGGTACTCTTCTCACTTTGTGTTTTCCACCCCTACCTGTTAACCCTGAAAGTAATAACTGTAGTGAATTAGCATGGTTCTTTGTAACTTCACAATGCTTTCACATGCGTGTCTGTGTTTTTATAGACCCCAACATCCTTTGCTTTCATGTCATAACTAATTTGCAGTTGTTTCAGGGGGAAGATCAGACACACAGATACTTTTTAATTTAACCTCTTCTTTGATAATTAGGCAGCTGAGGCTCAAGGACACTTAATATCTCTTTCAAATCTCCTCACTATTTCTTAACCTCCTGATTTCACTGCACAACTCTAATTATAAGGGAAAAACACTGAAGAAACTCAGGAAGCACTGTTAGAACTTAGGGCAGAGTACCGCTGGCCCATGACCAGCCAAGGTCATGTGCCTTTACCCCATTCTAACTCACTCATTGCCACTTGCTGATAGATAGTAAACTATACCACAGGCCCCCTACCGTTATCTGTAGAAATTTCCAGAGGTTCCCTCACTTTGTTCCCATGTTCGACCTCCATTTGCTCTTCACACTTTTTCTTTCCTACTCTTTTGACTTTTCTCCTGTTAGAGAACATCCATCCTTTTTGCCTGAGCAGAGTCTGTCCTTCTTAACCTATCAAGAACACTCTTCCACTGGAAGGGACCTCTGGCTCATTAGCATATTTTTACGGTGGATTTGTGATTGGTTGAGAAGTTTGTGATGCAAATCAGGCAAAGCAGAGTCAGCTTTCTCTGCTTCTCTGGTGAAAACCAAAAGACTATTGCCTGGAAAGAGCCTCTGTGAATGAAAGCAACATGGAAGCAGAACATCTTATGATTAGGACCCCAGGGGTCCTTCAGCATCACCCAGCCTCTTTAGAGCTCGAGCTCTCCCTCCTTTTTTTAAGTACACTTGCTGATGAAGTCCCCGCTCAAGCTTAATCCCTTAGAGTGCATGATGACTGTACCATAAGGGCCTTAACTTTCATTCTACTGTGTGGCTTCCTTTTGCCCCCTATAACATGATCCTGCTATAGCATGTGGCATGCACTGCATGTTGCTTGGTCCACCTTTCACCTGCTGGGCTTTGTTGTCTTCATTCACATGCCAGGCTTTGTGTTTGCCAAGCTCATGACCAGTTCAGCCAGCATCTTCCAGTATGTGTGTGGCTGCTTTCTTCTATGAACCCAATCCTGTCTGTAAGTGGAAAGTACAAAAGAAAGAGGCTGTTATGGTTGAGATCAAGAACGATCCCCAAATGACCAAAACTCGCATGCACTTAAGAGGCAGGGCTTTGGGGCGGTGATTGGATCATGCGGCAGACATAGCTGACTGCGATGTGAGGGCACGGGGGCTGCTTGGAGGAAGGGGGCCACTGAGACCATGGCCCCTCAGTGTCCCCCTGCCTCCCTAGCTCCCCCTTCTGTTGCATGGCTGCCATGACACAGCAGCTTTCCTATGCAGCGGGCCTTTCCAGCCTGCTCTTTCTGCCTTGGTTGGCTAACCATGCAGTGGACTCCTGAAACTATGAGCCCAAACGACCTCTCCTTCCCTAAGCTAGGAGTGTCAGTTGTCCTGCTCAAGTGACAAGAAAGTAAGGCACAAGCTAAGAAAAAGAATATACATACATTTCTTCTCATAAAAATGACAGTTACCATAAACAATTTGAAAAAAAAATGTAGGCATGTATAACAAATCATCAAAATCATGCCATTCAGAGATAACTTTTTTGTGAAAACTTGAATTAATAAAATGATGTAATGTCCTCTATTAGAAAAGATAAAAGTAGCTTGGTATCAATTTACTCTAAGACCAAAGGGAGAAATTAGCCCTGAAGGTCTCCTCATTAACCTTTGATGTGTTTGAATTAATTCAGTTACCACAGATTTATGTCTTTCTGTTTGGAGAACATTTATCCAACAGAATTTGCCTCATGGCACCCTGGGATAGCGTGCGACCATCCATCATCATTACCAGGAAACGCTCCATCCTCTCTGCATTTGCTCTGCTTAGAAGGAGTGTGTATGCGCGCTCTGGAGGAAAGGTACTGCGTGAAGAGACCCTCCCCGGAGAAGATGAGAGCTCTCGAGGACGTGGAGCTATCGCAATGCTGGTGTTAAATGAAGAGATAATGTAAATAATGCTGGGTGTGCTCTAGGCCAGGACCCTCTCCCCGATGTTTCTGTGGCCTCTAGGCCTCCCATCGCTTTAGGTCAGGTTTCTGTGACTCTTAGTGCCATGCTGTGGCTTTCCAGGCGTGCTCACACTGTGGCACCTGGCACAGTTAGAAAAAGGCATGCTGTTCCCCTGAGAGCAGGTGCCCCTGACCCATGACTTGGCCAGGGGAGCCATGGGGAGTTCCTTTTTGCTCGCTTACTTGGCCAGGTAAGTTCAGTAAATGACACATCACAGTCTATGTCATAGCATTGGTGCTGTGACAGACAGACAGACAGACACACACACACACACACACACACACTGAGCTCTTACTGTCCCTTAGTCCCCATGGGGAGCTGCTGGACCTAGACATCAGTTCCATCTTCTCCTTGGAGCTGCTGCTACTCATTCCTTTATGGAAGCAAGAATTTTAAATACAGTCCTCTACTCCTCTGCTGGATTTGCTACAAGTAGCTTTTTTTTTTTTTATTCATTTGAAGACCAAGTCTACTCTTCTACAAAAATAAAATCTATTCACTTTGTACATCATTATTCTTACACATATGAGGGATACCTGGTTTTCCATCTTATCTCTTTTTTGTTTTATTTTTTGGTCTTTTTGAGACAAGGTCTTGCTAATGCAGTTCAGGATGGCCTTGAGCTCACTTTGTAGATCAGGCTGGCCTCAAATTCACAGTGATCCTCTTGCCTCAGCCTCCAGACTGCTGGGATTACAGGCATGTGCCACACATCAAGCTTTACCTCTTAAATGCTAATCTTAAAAGACTCGTGTCTACCTTTCTATTTTTTTTTTTTTTGGTCCGGGAGCCCAGATCCACTCTGGCAGCTGTAGACATCCTCCAGCTTTTGCTTAATCAGGGTGATGTTTCTGTAAAGTCAGAACACAGCAATTACAGAGCCTTAGGCATAGAGGATGAATTTTTCATACCAGAAACGACCACTGTGCATCATGCAAATGAAATGGAATTATGCCGAAATGTGTGATGTGGAGCACGGCTGAGCTGCTTGCACACCAGTCCTCAGTCTTTCGTCTGGCTAATGCGCCTTTAAAATACCCTTAGGCTGAACTTCAGGTCCAGCTTGTCCCTTCACAGCGGTAGTCATGATTGCTAGAAGGCAGAGGTGATTAAAAGCATCGCTCAGAGCCACTTTCTAGCGTAAGGACCCCTGGAAATGTACTAAATCTCTCTGTGCCTCAGTTTCTTCAACAGTGAAACGGGGATAGCAATAATAGTATTTCTGTCCCTGGTTGTCACAAAGTAATGAGTATGTGAAAAATACTTAGGATAGGGCCTGACATATGTAGTAGGAACTGCTAATCTATACCTATTTTGTATTACGTGAAGTCAGATAATATTTAGATGCACATTTTATTATGTAGCATTGCTCTTTACATGCTTCCAGCCTGCCAGTTGTGATTATATTCAACTGTGATAAATACCAGATGTTTAAATGTTTGAAATATGGAGTAGTGGTTTGTTTTGTAAACTTATAATACATAAACTACACTAGGAGATTTCCCCTTAGGGTAGGATGTGTTTGATATCAGAGTCAACATAAGTGCAGTAAGTGCAAGCACACTTTTTCTTTTTTTCCATCTGATTGTTGAGTCTGTTCCTGTTGTAGTTTCTTAATCCTTGTGGCAAGACCCTCTGCTCTGTTTTGCTTCTTGAGCAGCTTGTTTGTATTTTACTTTCTCTCTTACCACATTAAGGCAGCCAGCCCTTGCCGTGGGTTTACTTTTAAAAATTTGGATCTTGATTTTATGGTTTGTCTGCCCACGATAAACAGGCGAGCTGTGCCAATTTTCTTCCAGGCTTTCTTTTTCCTTTTTCCTGCCAAAGGACTGGTGCTTGGCTGCTCCATTAGGAATGCTGTGTGTTCCTCAGCGGGAGGTCTGAAATTGAGCTAAAATATAAGAAATCCAACTTTGAATGATACCAGTCTTCTGCGTAGATGGATGCCGTTGTCACTTTGGTAGCTGCATGATGATCGAAACGAGGCTCTTGCTCTGCGGGCCGCGCTGTGACCCTGAGCTAGGTCACCGACCTTCATTTCCCTTTTTAAACCACAGTAGTTGCTTTAGGCCAGTAGCTCTGTGTTTCAGTGTTTATTGGTGTGCATTTGCAGGACCTATGAATGACATTCCTGGGGGGTGGGGCCAGGCACCTGCACGAGGCGCAACTTAATTGTTTTCTCATCCCTTCCCCCCCTCCCCTTCTCCATCTCTTCATTCTCTCCTTTGCAAAAGCTCTCTCTCCCTGTTTCCTAATGTCTGTGGTTTATGTTGTCACTTATTTATGTTTTGGGTTTCTCCTATAAGAGAAGCCGTGCGGTATTTAAACTGTGTCTGATTTATTTCACTTAACATGGTGGCATCAGGGTCTATGTACTTTCTTACAAGCAGCTTTACTTTATGGCAGATAGCACTCATGGCATATAAGCACATTTTCTCTATTAGTTCAACTGATGATGGGTATATAAGCTGCTTTCAAGATTTAGCTGTTATGAATTATGCTGCTCTAAACATGGACATACATGTATATCACTGTAACAGTGTCTTTTTTTAAAAAAGACTATTTGGTATAGGGTCCTGCTATAATGAGACTCATAGTGATCCTCCTGTCTCAGCTTCCCCAGTGCTGGGATTATGGGCGTGTGCCACCATGCCCAGTTTTGGGGCCCACACAGTGTGCCTGGGTTACAGGGCCAGCACAGCATGTGGGTCCGGGGATCAGACTCGGATCCTTGTGCTTGCCAGGCAGGCACTTACACTGCAGAGCTGTCTCCCGGCCATATAATGTCTTTAGTTCAGGAAGATATAGTAGAAGAGGAATAGTTGGGTCAAGTAACTTCTTGAAATCCAAGGTCACATGAGCCATTGGCAGAATTCTCGGAAGTACTCTTTTTTCTTTCTGAAAGGTCTCTAGGCTTGGCTTAGGAACTGTGGGTGAAAAACACATATTGGATCACAGTACCACTGCTGGGGGTCAAGCCCAGAGCCTGAAGCATGCTGGGAATGTGCTCCATACAGAGCCTCACCCCCAGTCTGAGACTCTTTGATGCCAGATTTATACAAGAATGATGATGGCTGCTGCCACTTCTCGCACTCACTTTGTGCCGTTCACTATGGGAGGTACTTACGGTGTTTTATTTCCACTTGTCTCAAAGATGCCTGAGATGAAGAGCTGTCTGCCCGTGATGCTTGGACCTTTGCCCACACTCCTTGTTCCTTTCCCTTCAGACGTTTTACAAACTCATCCTTCAGGGTAAAGCAATTTGCACTTTCACGTACGCCCAAATAGAATTTGTCCTAATGATAATAGTTGAGCAGGATCAGAACAATACATGTTTAAAATAATTAATTCGATCCAAAGCCTTCCATTTTGTATATGTTTCATGTTTTTCCCTGTGAATTTAGGCCTGTTGGGTTTTGACTTATTTGGAATCATCTGAGAAAGGAAAATCTCGACTCATCTGTCATTGTTTTTCCCCCAGTGACAGCTGGCGATTGCGCTGTGGTTGTGCCAGAACAAACAGGCTTAGTCTTGAGCGAGGTCTCTGAAACAGTCCTCCCAGCCACTGCTGGAGGGTGGATACAAACCAAGCCCCTTCACTCTGCCCTTTACAAAAATAGCTGCCATCTATAATCTGTTGCTTGTATGACGCATTGTTGAGCCATCAACCCAGGAGAAGATGCACCATCGTACTCATGTCTGAGCTTCTAAGTTATAACAGAAGACTAAAAATCATCACTCATGTTTTACAATTGTTCTGTTTTTATGAATTTGCTAGACTGAAAGTCAGATGAGAGGAACTTTTTTCTCATTGATACTTAGAGAAAATAATTTTACAAGGCTCTCAGATAGAAAAGGCAGTAGAAAATTACAAGTGCAAATCCCGGTGCTCCTTGTGGAGACGGACTATCCAACTTGAAATATGTGGCCATTATTTTGAGACAGACTCCACTTGACATTTTATTTCTTCTAAATTATAGCATATTATAGGAGCAATCGCCCCAAGTCAAGCTCCTTCATTTTTCAGCTTCGAAACTTGGACTCAGAAGCCTGGTGCTGGCAGTGAGAATCCAGGATCGTGGTTCTCTCCACCATCGAGCAATTTTTGAACTACTTGCAAATAAAATGTGACTTCCAAAGCACTTTAGAACTTCTGCTAAGTTATGGTATTAGCTTAGATGTGGAGTTGGGCGGTAGAGATAGCACCTAAGATTAGAACATTCTGACTTTTGTTATAGCAAAGGTACATGCATAAAACACACAATACAAACACATGCATGCACAGAAGGACACGAATGTATGTATATATATGGATACACACATGTATGTACCAATACATATGCACATACTGTGCATGCACCTCTGCCTGTATATAAATATGAAGCTCTTTATATGTGTGTTTATAGACACATACACAAACACAAACACACATGCATGTCTACACACACAGCAAACAGTAGAGACGCTTGGGTTCTGGAGCCAGGAAAACCTAGATTTTTACTGGTATTAGGCTGTATCACTTCAGATACTATGTAAATGTTTAAAATTTGAGTTTCACTACTAGTAAAATCAGGAAGATAACGGTACTCAAACTGACTAAAAGAAGACAGATGTAACACAAAGGTCACATGTTTAGCACATTTCTGCCGCCTAACACCCCTTTAGGAAGTATCAGCAGCTGTCATGGTGAGCAGTAGGTACAACGCGCCGAAGGGAGCAGGCGCGATTCGCGACCCGGGCCTCTGTGCTGATCGGAAGAGCGTGGGTAGGAAGGCTGGGTGACCCATATCTTTTGGATGGCAGGAAAGCCCGACAGTCATTTGATTTGGGGACTGGATTCTAACCAAGACAGGTGGTAGTCTTATAAGTTAGGTAAAAAGATACTTGTTAATCAGAAGAACTTCCTGCTCAGTCCTGACCCATGGTGAAAGAAACGAAACATCTCAGCAGCCAGAGCATGGGGACCCAGAAGAACCCATGAAAAGGGGACAGAAGCCACCCGTGCTGCACATATTCGGCGTACATGAAGACGCTTGCTCTTGCCACATGGTCCTGGGTGAGCAAACGGCCAGTGGAGAAGCCCTGTCTATAGAGTTCAGCCTGTCAGGGTCCAAATGCTGAGGCGGAGGGGCCTGAGCCGTGGAAAGAGGCACCAGACAGACGGAATCTGGAAGTCAGCTGGCTGCCAGCTGTCTGTCAAGGGCATGTCCAGGAGTAAGGCCAGGCACAGGATGAGTCAGGCGGGCATGGCCAGCACAAGTGCAGGGTGGCCTGAGGTTGTGCCAGGGCAACTGGACAGCAGGCTGCCTGGAGAACCCAAGCCTGGGCCAGGTCAGGACAGAACAAGGTTAGCCAGAGTTGCATCCAAGAAGCCAGTAATAAAAGTAGAGAAAGTGAAAAGAGTAAGCCAGTGGCCAGACCAGGCCAGGCCATATTGGAGGGAGGCAAAGGGAGTTGCTTCTGCTATCATCTGTCCCCAGTTGTCTTGAGACCTGAAGGACAGGGAAAAGAATGAGCTTAGAGGCTCATTCATAAAGAAGGGGCTTTTCTCTCAGTAGGATGTAACAGGAGTCAATGGCAGAGGGAGTCTGGCCATGTGAAGGCACACAGGCTTCTGTGACCCAGATGGCTGGGGCTTACTTTGTGGGCTCCACATTATCTGCCAACCCCAAAACGCTGCTTTTCCTCAGGGTTCTGTCCTAGAGCTGCTCCCCTTCTGACCCTTAGGAGAGGAGGCTCGGTTTGGCTGTAATAACAAATGAACACTCAGTGGCTTAGAAGAGCAAACTTGATTGCTTAGTGCCATGGTCATTCACTGTGGGTTGGCTGCAGCCGGTTCCTCGTGGCCTTTGTTCTGACACCCAGCTTGTCTGAGCAGCTCCTCTCTCTGCAGTGCTGCTGCTTGTTGGAGCAGAGGGAAGAAAGGCCTGAGAACCTTGAGCTGCCTGCAAAGCTATGCACAGAGGGAGAGGATGTGCGCCATATTGCTTATATTTCATTGGCCAACACATTTGATGCCAAGTCCAGTATCAAGAAGGTGTTAAGATCTGATCCTTTCTCAAGGACGCATGAGCATGATTATCAGTACTGCAGCCAGCCGCATGGCTGTAGTTATTCCAGGATCATCTCACTGCTCCTGTGACCTTGGTAACTGTCCCCATGACCTTAGGCCCCTTCCTCTAGCTCAGACGTCAGTGCCAAAGCCAAGCCTGTGTATCCTCCTGCTGAGCTGCACTCCTCACCCACTGTTTTGAATTGCACATAACCAAGCTCAAATCATTTCCTTCTCAGCATGCTCTTTGTGATTACTGACCCACTGTCCATCCCATGAGCCTGAGTCAGACACCTGGGAGTCATCTGAGACTTCTCACCTTTACCACCCATGTCTACCAATAAGCGAAAGACCCTCTTTATTGTACTTCACTTGGGTCCCTGGAGTACTTCTGTTCCTTTTCATCTCTTTCTACCCCTGTTACTAATCTGGAGCACCATATTTCTCATCTGAACTACTTTGGCATGTTTTTAAGTGGTATCCGAGCCCACCCCATCTTTTCCTATTAGCATCCAGGGTGATCAACCTTGTTGCAGAACTGACTCTATCCCCTCTGCTGTCACTGCTGTTTGTGCTCTTGTATGGCTTCTCCTTGCCCCAAGAACCAAGCTATGGAACCTCAGTAAGATTTTTTTTTTAATCTGCATCCCCACTCTCACGTCCCCCATTATCCCTCCTCTTCCAACTGCCTCCATCTCATGGCCCACATCCTGGACCCCACCATACTCTCTGTGTACCATGATCTCTCTGCTAGAATATTAAAAGTTTCTTCAGTCCCTCAGGCAGGGCACATTCTATGTCTCCTCCCAGTGAACAGCTCTCATCAGCCCTCTGGCCTTTCTCCCTTCCTAAACTAGGCAAGGTGTCCCACTAGGCATTCCTGGCACTGCACAGCCTTGTGGTGACATAGGTCACCTTTTAGAGTTAGCTTGGATGCCTGCTGTCTGACTTGGCGGCCATACTATAATGTTTAAGGGCAGCAAGTAGATGAGCATTGGACCTCCAGCTCCTGTAGAGCAGCAGAAAGAGTCCTGGAAGGCACCAGATGACAGTGAAGGACCTTTCAAGGTGTCCAAGGGTGGACTTTGAGCTGACTACAAGAGAAGAGGGAGTAGCTTGGCTTCAAGCCACAGTCTTCCTCCAGAAGTAACAGGCTTCTGGAGAAAAGGAAGATAGCCCCTGGCACCAGACTGTAACTTCCTTCAGAGAAGAGAAACCTGCCTGTATTGATCTCTGAAGGAACCCCATGCCTGCAATGGAGCTCAGCACACAGTAGACAGCTAGTAAATACTTTATCAGGTGAATGAGTGACTCAGTCAGGTATAGCTGGGATTCTTTGGACCCGAACCAACCCTGGCTGACATAGGCAGAAAGACAGCTTTTTTGGAAGCTCTGTGTCTAGTTGTACCCCAAAGCCTCATGTGGTCATGGGGCAGAGTTCAAAGTTTATGATGAATTCATGATCCAGTGCTGGGATTATGGGTGCCGAAGCTGCTCGGATTGTGGGTGTGGGTACTACACCCAGCCTGGGGCAGAGAGCCTGAAGGCAACATAAGGGGGGGGGGGAGAGAGAGAGAAAGAGAGAGAGAGAGAGAGAGAGAGAGAGACTTGTTGCCACTCTTGCTTCTGCTCCTGCCTTTTTGCTGTTGCTGTTTGACTGTCTTTCCACCACCATGAGTGGCTGTCCTCTGCCGCGTGCCTCTCTGCCTTGGAGCTAGTCAAGTACAGACTGAAGCCTCAACAACCTGTGAGCTAAATCAACCTTTCCTTCCTTAATTCTGGGTGTTGGGTATTTTGTCTCAGCAACCAGAGAAAGGCAACCGAGACAGGAGGGCTACGGCGTCATTTGGAGGATCGTCAGGAAGGTTGGAAAATCAAGTGTGGCAAATGGGCAGCAGCCAGCGGAGCCAGGCAGGCGCAGAACCAGGTGGAGATGCAGACAGGACTCCCCGCCAGGGGCGCCCCCCTGGCCCAGGGCTGCTGGGCGCTGCTGTCCCTGGCACAGCTGCTGCAGGGCGTTAGCCGCGGCGCCACTGCCCTCCGTGTGAGTCAGGTCTCGCTGACCCTGTGACCTCACCCGACCTCTTCTGGGTTCACAGCCCCAGACGGGAACATCTGATTAGCTGCCCAGCATCTGCTCCTAGTGGCTGGATCCCGGTGAGCATGAGCGCTTGTTCCTGTCAACAGAGGGGGCCCTGCTGCCACCTGTTTGGGAACTTGTGGCAGTAAGAGTGCTGGGCAGCTTACACAGCACTTAGGTTTATAGGCATAGCAAACGTTTCCTATAAAAATTCAGTTGATTCAGAGGGGTGTAAAGTGTAAAATATAAATCTGTTGTGTTTTCTAATCCCTACTCCACTCCAAGTAACAGCGGCTGTTACAAGAGGGTACTAGATCCTTCTCCGGCATGGTGGCAGATGCCTAGATGCTCTTTACTCTGCAAGGGAGAAGGCTTGGGAATTCAGTCCCCGCCTGGACTAGCCAAATGGTGAGGTGGTGAGATTCCGACTCAAAAAATGAGGTGTGTGTGTGTGTGTGTGTGTGTGTGTGTGTGTGTGTGTGTTTGGGTGCCTTTCCATGTGAAAGGCTTGAGCTTAATCCCCGATACTTTTTTTTTTTTTTTTTTTTTTGGTAGTATTGAGGATCAAACTCAGGACCTTGTGCTTGCGAGGCAGACACTTGTGCCACTGAGCTATCTCCCCAGCCCACATTCCCAAAAACTACAAAACAAAACAAAACAAAAAATTTCTTCAGACTGGACTTCTGGCCTATTTTGGGCGCTTGTAGCTTTTACACGAGGCTTGCGGCCTGAGCTTTTTCCTCTTGAGGATAAAGCGTTGCTTAGAACCTCAAGGTCTGGCCACATGTGGTGGCAGCAATGGTTCATCACCCTTGGGAAGGGGCCGTGGACCCAGGAAACAGGAAGTAGAGCAGCTGTCAGCGCTGTGCATTGTCATATCAGTGGGTATTTCTCCTCGAGGTTGACAAGGGATGGGACAGCATTTGTCTCTGTGACCAGCAAGCCAAATTTGAGTTTTGTTAGACAGAAGTGCTTGGGTCTGGCCTGGCCCCAAGGGATGTTAGTGGCCCAGACTCTGACTCATGTGGAGAGTTCTGCTCTTCTCAAAAACAAAAAACCTGAAAAAACATTTTTCTGGGATTTTTCATAAAGACCCAAGACTAACCCATTGTCCTCTGGATGCCAAGGAAATTTGCTTTGGGCATGTAAGTGTTAATTTCCTCCATTGTGTTGGTGGTGGCTGAATCCTAGAGACTTGTACTGCCCACCCGTATGGCCCACCCGCGCTACTGGGAAGCTGCACTCAGGGCCCCACAGGCCCCACGGTGGTTGGGCAGTGCAGACATTGGATTTTTTTTTTTTGAAGAGATTTTATTTGTTTATTGTTTTGTATTTAGTATAGAGTCTGTAGGGTCTCACTATATAGATGGGATTCATAGTGATCCTCCTGTTTCCAATCTCCCAAGCACTGGGATTACAGGTGTAGGCCACCACGTCCAGCCTCAGTTGCCTTCTCAGCACGCCCCCGGGGCAGGGCCCTCAGCATAGCAGGGATCAAACCCCAGCTGCTGCCCCCTGCCTAAGCAGGTGCTTTAGTCCTCTGAGCTATTTGGCCAGCCCTTGGTATTTTGTTTTTTAGAGGAGATAGTTTCACACAAGAAAAGACATGTACTCCCAAGAGGGGATTTGACTTTTAACAAAATATAAGTAGTCCTTATAAATCTTTGAAGAAATACATTAAGAACCATATGTTATAGTTATAGAGTGAATAATGCATGAAAGTGAGGTTGGGTCCTGCATTTCAGGCTGTCACATGGCTGATCGGTCATGGAGACTGACCCAAGAGTGAGTGCTAGAGCTTGTGCAGAGTGCTGGCCCAGGAGCGCAGGAGCAGAGGCCAGCCTGGCCCTTCAGCCCCCTTTGCTCTATTGCCATGCCTGCTCAGGTTTCCATCAAGGAGAGCTACTTGGCATGTGTAATTTTTGAATGGTGTCCCGTGCTGCTCTTCACTAAGTAACCGGTCCACAGCATCTCTACACAGAAGAGAAAAGATGCCATCTGATTAGGCAATAGTGTCCAGGATTCCCACACGAACCTGCGTGTCTGAAATTGGTGCTATACGAGCATCTAAACTCATGGCTGTTTGGTTTTACGCTCATGAAAGGGGTACATGGGATGTCTTTTTAATAGACTCTAATGAGCTATGTAGTGGGTTGATAATTTTAGAATGAGGCTATTATTAATTTAAAATGCTGAATTATTGTTATTATTTTTTTTTCAGAATAGATTTATTGAGGGAAAGAAAGCTCCTGTCCAAGAGAGGGACAGGAGGGGGGCCCGAGAGGGTAGTTCCCTCTAGAATGAGGAATTATTAGAGACAGTTCTAGGCTGGACTCACGCCAAACACATGTCATCCGATTCATTTGAAAATGCAGACACTTTGAGTGTTATTCACAGAGAAGGTCCTCCACTATAAAGTAGTAGTTTAGGGATTGTAGATGTAGCTCAGAGGTGGAGCAGCTGGCTACCGTTCATGAGGCCCTGGGTTCAACCTTCAGTAGTGTAAAAATCAAAGTATAATTTTAAAATGTGCAGCAAAGATGACAGAAAGCCACCAAGTTAGGGTTACACAAAGAAACACTGGCTCCTGAGAAGAAGGTGTGAGGTACAGTGGCAACATTTCAAAACAGGGGAAAACAATAAACTGATATTTTAATTGAAATTTAATTTTGTCTTGCCTCGGTGCCTTGACTGTTATGCAAATGATGCCCCACACTTGAGAAATGTTGGGAAAACCAGTATCATGTGAATCTTTTGAAAAGAACATCCTGCTTTTGTCCGAGCAGGAAGTGAGAGATTCTGTCATGTCTCTAAGAGAAGAGAAAATAGACTGTGCCCTAGGCATTGAGAGGTCATAGTGACCCAAAGCAAAAGAGTTAGAGATATGGGCTGAACAAGAGCAAGCTGACCAGGGCGTGGGACTGAGGTAGAGTGTCAGGGACCGTGCTGTGTGGGGACAGGGTGGGGTGACAGCAGGGCTGTCGCTGTGCTGATGTGAGCCTACCTGCTGCCCACACACTGTCAGCCCTGTCTTCTGCTGAATGTTGCAAAACTCCTGTGTAGCCACAGGTCTCTGCTCCCTGTACCCAGGAGAGATGAAAGTATGCGTCCACATAGCCTCACACAGTACGGCCCCAGCAGCATGCAGTGTAATAGCCCCAGATGGAAGATAACATAGGCGCTGAAGAAATCCCGGATGTTCACCAACCAGTACTAGAAACAATGCTACTGAGGTGGTGGTGGTGGGGGACCTATTATTGTTTATATACCAGCAGCAGCAGCAGCAACAGCAGCAAAAAATAAAATAAAATAAAATAAAATAAATCAATCTCAATAAGGTCCTGAGTTTGATTCCTGGTACCACCAAAAAAAATCTCAAAATCATTATGTTGAAATAGGGCACACCTTCCCTCCCTCATTTGTTTTTCAAAGGAGTGTCTACATGCAAATCAATCTCCAGTGGACAGAACAGCAGTGATTACATGGAGAGAGACTTAAGGTGGGTTACAGGAAATTTAGAGAGTAATAGAAATAAATGTTTGGAAAATTGTGTTGGTGTCACAGATATGTTCGCGTGAGACCACAAAAAGATGTGCATTTTTGATGTGTAAATTTACTGTTAAACACGGAGAGGAAAAGAGAGAGGAAACAGGGCCTAGTAGACAATACGGGCTCACTGAATCTCAGCTAATAATCATAATAGTTAAGTACAATTATTATCTCAATTTTACAGATGAGGAACCTGAAACAGGAAGAGGCTCAGTAGTCTGCCTTCTGTCGGGCAGCCAGCCAGTGGGATGGTTGTCTGCTTCTGTAGGCCCCTACGGCTCAGATTATGAGGCAGTGTGCAGGGGGTCCGCCAGGGGGCAGTAGAGAGAAGTGGGCTGGAAGAAGAGCCTCATCCACCAAAAACATTTTGTGGAGACCCTATTAAGGACAAGAACTTGCCTTTCCTCATTCAGCTGTTGGTTTACAGACCATGAAGTATCTCTCCCTTTAAAGAATACCACCAGTTGTTTTTAATATATTCACGCAGTTGTGCAATTCTTATCGCAATTTAATTCCAAAACACTTCTGGCACCCCCCCCCCCCAAGAAAGCCTGTCCTTATCAGCTGTCACCCCTCGTCTTTCCTTCCCTTCTTCCTCCTAAGCCCCAGGTAGTCACTAATCTACTTCCCAGTGCTGTAGATTTGCCTTGCTGGATATCCCCTATGAATGGGGTCACCCCACACCCGGGTTTCTTGCACTGCATGAATGTTGTCATAGCACCTTTAGCAGGAGAGCGCATGCTGGTTACGCTCCATGCTTTGTTGTGCCTGAATAATATGCCTTTTGTGCAGCGACCGCATTTTATCTTCAGTTTGTGGAGCAGTAACTGAGCTTGTTTCCATTTGGGGGGACTATTGTAAATATTGTTGCCATTCTCCATCAGTTTTGCTTAAACAACTGATGGTTATTTTAGCACAGCAGAGGCAGGTATCCGTCACAGGCACAAATGCCGTCCAAGCAGAAGGCTCTCTGGCTTTTTTTTTTTTTTTTTTTTTTTGCAGGCCATTTGGTTTGATTTGTAATTAACAAAATGTGTGAGGACTCTTGACAAGTTTTCCTGTGTGGTAAAAAAAAAAAAAATCAGACTCAGGCCATAAGTATTAATAACGATAATATAGGGCGTAAGCTTATTTGTAAAATAATCGATAACATTATTTATCATGTAAAATTTATTACATTTAATTTTTTTTTTTTCTTTTTGGTACTGGGAATTGAACTAAGGGCCCCTTGCTAGGCAGGCGCAGTGCCCCTGAGCTACTGTCCAGCCCTTATCACCTTAAATGTTGAGCTTCCTCCCCTGGGCACTTCCGGTGAGGCTGACAGGTTCTCCGATGTAATTCCTACCTGGCCCTGTGTGCCGCTGTTTTTCTCCTCATTACAGCTGAGACTTCTAAGGCACTGAGAGGTTGCATCCCAGGCCAACCCTAAACAAATGAGGTTAATAAGTACCAGTGTCCTTCTTTCCTCCTGGATGTCCTATAGCAGGGGTCAGCGAACTTTTATTGTTCAGGCCAGATAGTAAATCTCAGGTCCGCAGACCCTGTCACGGCTATCTAATGGCACCACTTGAGCATGAGAACAGCCATAGCGTGTGAAAAGAATGTGCCTAGCCAAGTTCCAGCAGGCTTTTATTTATAAAAAGAGGCAGTTGCTGACCCTAGCTGTCCGTAATTCCTCAGGAGATTCTCCTGTGGCCTTGACCCAGCTGTGCCCAGAGGCAACACGCTCACTCCCTCTTTTCTTTCTTCCCGGCTGTTGTCACTGTTAGCACATCTACACTTGTTTTTCCCGAGATGTACCTTCAAGAGGACAAACTCCCTACCTCCAGTTCCCTTTCCTGGGCCCTGTTTTGAGGGGAACCAGACAAGCCAGGACACTGTTATCAGTGCATGATGACCCCAGGCTGGGGATGCCGCAGTGAGCTTCGGTTCACACCCGAGTGACCCCGGATGGTGACTTCCCCTCATTGTGCCTCATTTCCTCCCATAAAATGGGTATTATCATGGAACCCACTGTAAAGGGCAGTCAGAGCTTCTGTATTAATCTGTGCAAGAGGATGGTGCCTAATGTCAACCATGTAGCTATGAGTGCAGAACTCATCATGGTTTTCATTCATTCATGCAAAACTGCTTGAAGTCTTCTTTGCAGCAGAACTTCAGGTTGAATCCATGGGTTTCAATTTGTTTTTTAAAAAAGAGACTTTGTGGGACAATTGTAGGAGAGTGCACTGTAAAATGGAGAGCAAGGCACAGCTCGCTCATCTCCTCGCCCAGCTCACGCACGGCCTCTAGTGTCATCCACATCCTGAAGCAGTGGTCCGTGGCCACAATTCATGAACGTAGATGGTCGCGTCATTGCCACCCCACATCTGTAGCTTCCATTAGGGTTCACTGGTAGTGTTACATGTTTTATGGCTTTGGGCAGACATAGCAACATGTATCTATATTTCTTTTTATCATTTATTGTGAGAAATATAAGTGGCTGACATATTCTATGCATTTTCCTCCCTTTTGGTCTTGATGATTTGAAAATCTGATAATCTGATTTTTTTCTTTTCTTTTTTTTGTATTTTATGAACTGGGGTTACAGGTGTGCACCACCATGCCCAGTCTCTATTGCCCTCTCAGTATGCCCAGGCACAGCAGGCTGGGATGGAACCTCTGACCCCTGCATCTGCCCAAGCAGGCGCTTTAATCCACTGGGCTATTTGGCTGGCCCTTGATGTCTTTTTTTTTTTTTTTTTTTTTTAATGTATTTAGTACACAGTCTATCGGGTCTCACTACAGAGACTGGACTTGTAGTGATCCTCCTGTGTTCAGCCTCCCGAGAGCTGGGATTGCAGGCGCACGCCACCAAGCCCAGTCTCAATCACCCTCTCAGCGTGCCCCCGGCGGTGGGGCCAACACAGCATGGTGGGGATTTGAACCTGAGTTTGGCACTTTAGTCCACTGAACTGTCTGGCCAGCTTTTGATTTTTTTTTTTCTTAAGCACAAAGAAAGGCCATGGATTTAGCTCAGTGATTCAGTGCCTGCCCAGCAAAAATATGACTCTAATTTGATTACTAGTACAAAAAAAAAGCACAAAGAGTTCTCACTTTTGAGGCATATATTCTGGTATACTTATGAATAAAATAATCTTTCTGAGATTCCCCTTAATGTGTTTTCTGGAAACTAGGTTTGTCTACATGTATAATCGTAGTACTCTGGGAGACAGACAGAATGATTGAGAATTCAAAGCCAGCCTGGACCATAGTGTGAGGCCCTGTGCCAAAACCAAAGTAAACAAACAAATAGTAAAGATACACAGAAAGCAAAAATAAAACTCTGGAAAGCAAAGTGTGGGTGTGGATGGGTAAAATAAGTGGTTCTGACATTTGTTGAGTTGGGTGATGCAACCTGGGAGCTCATTATATTTTCTCTTATTTAAAAAATATCAAAACTATAATTGTTTTAAGACTTCACAGTTGAATAATTTGTAAACAATGGATTTGTTTCCAAATTTGATAACCAGTACGGAAAAAAGAAAGTATGGATTAATTGTCTCAGCTAGTGGCCAAGGACCACCGCACTGTAATTCTCTAAGGTGACAGAAGTGCAGGCTTTTTTTTTTTTAATTCTTAAATATATCTCAGGCACCCCTGAGAGATATAAGTCATATATGGTCAGCAGCGGAGGAAGGAAGCTCAGCTAGCAGAGGTGGGTGAAGTTATTCTCAGGAAGGAGAGGAAGTGGCCCTCTGCTCACAGAGCAAGTTTCAGAAGAATATTGAAAAAAGATGTTGGAAAGAAACATTTGAAAGAGGTCAGGGTATCTGCTCAGGGAAACTCCCAGGACCTGTAAAGAGGTTATGGCATTTACCCAGCATAATGAGGCTCTGGAGATCTATAAAGACATCACAGACTTCCCACAGGAATCAATCATTAAGATTTTTAGCTTTGGGAATATTGACAGGGAGTGCAGTTGATAATGGAGGTGGATTTTGCTATGCTCCTGGCTGGTAGTGTACAGATCTACACACAAGCCCCTGAGAACGCAGGCCGTGAGTTACAGCCTTGGCTTGGATCATAACTGGATCACTGAACAGAACCTTTGAAAGTGATGGAGAAGGACGCAAGGCAGAAGATGCTCTCCACAAGGCAACAGTGAGTTAGCAGGGCTAGCCGGGGCAGACTGTCACAGAGCCTGCAGTTCATATGTGGAACTCTTGGTCCTGCCATGTCACGCTGTTCTTTGTGCCTCTGCGAGATCTTCACTGAGCCAGCTGTGGATGTCACAGGATGGCATTTAGATTTGTAACCTTTACAGTGACGACTTACAAGTTCTGATGACAGAATTTGACTGATACACGTGTGCAAAGTCACTGGTAGACTTTGAATTAAAACTTCTGAATCCTGGTGTTTCCATTATCCCGCGAGGCCTTGCCACTTACGCTGATGATGTGATGGTTTGCAGGTGAAAAATTGTGCTTCTTTGCCGTGGAGATTGAATCAGACCAGCACATTTCTATCAAGTGCTGGTTGATGATGCACTGATTGGCTGCAGGAAATGCTCCTCATAGGCATGCACCTTGCTATAGCTGTTCTACTGGGGCATGTGAATGTATTTTTCTTTTTTTTCGACAGGGTCTTGCTATGTAGTATAGGCTGACCTTGAATTCACTATGTAGCCCAGGCTGGTATCAAATGCATGGTTATCTTCTTACTCAGCCTTCTGAATGCTGGGATTACAGGGGCATGCCACCATGCCTGGCTCATGTGATCATAGTTAACATTCAGATCCACTAATTTGGTGCATTTTCTGACAAGTTCAGGCTTAAAATATGAATGCGCAGTTCTGGAATAGCCCAATGTGCCATGAAAATCACATTTCCAGAACAGGATGTGATGGTGCATGCCTGTAATCCCAGCACTTGTGAGGCTGGGAGAGGAGAATCACTGAGTGTTCAAGACCAGCCTGGGGCTACAAAAGTGAGCACAAGGCCTCCCCAAACTACATAGTGAAGCCCTGTTTTAAAAGAAAGAAAGAAAGAAATCTAGGAGTGATCATGAATAATTCCTTTCAGCTCAGTTTTTTGCTAATATGTCTTAATATCAGACTTCATCAAAATGCTTTCTAAGTGTCACGTGCAATTAAAGCTTCATTAAGGAGAGGCACCTGCATGTTGTTACTGTGATATTTAATTTCCGCATTACTGAAATGGAACACAATCACTTATGTCGAATCTATAGGGAATTCAATAATTTTGCAATTAAGTTTGAGGTCCTTCAAAATCATTTTGCCTGTTAAGCATGCCACTTTAATTGGTTAATATTGATTTGAATAAAAGACTGCAGAAAACATTTGGGAAAATGGACTTTCTAAATATGTGATGGGGCCAAGGAGATAGCTCAGCACTCTAAATGCCTGCCTGGCAAGCGCAAGGACCTGGGTTCAGTCCCTGGTACTGCATGCAGTGCCAGCTGTGGGTTCAAGCCAGCCACTGAAACTGGGCATGGTGCATGCCTGTAATCCCAGTACTGGAGAGGCTGAGACAGGAGGATCACTACAAGTCTAAGCTGCATACTGAGACCCTGTACCAAATAAGTAAATAAAAATATTTTTTAGAAAATGTGACCAAATATGGTTACAAAAGCAGTGACGAAGGTGGTAGATAGCGTAGGGATGAAGGTGATAGACACGATACTCCTTCCAGGGCATTGAGCCTGAGCCAGCCCTGGCAGGCTGTTTGCATACAGCGGGAAGTTTGGATGGCTCACATGGTCACCTGGGCTTGTGGGAGGAATAGCAGGCAGCCACGATGGGCTCGTTCTCAGTGGCAGAATGTTCAGTGTACAGTGGCTCCGATCCTTATTCATCAACCTGTAATTCTTGGCAGTCCCATCAGGAAGCCTTTTTTTTTTTTTGAAACAGTCTTGCTATGTAGTTCAGGCTGCCCTTGAAGCAGACCGGACTCCAGCTTACCACGATCCCATTTCAGCTTCCCAAGTGCATGACCATGTCTGACTCAATGAGCCTGTTATTTTTATTTATTTACTTTTTGGTACTGGGGCTCAAACTCAGGACCTTGTACTTGCCAGGCAGGCATTTATGCTGCTGAGCTATCTCTCCAGTATGCCTGTTACTAATGTAGATTCTCAGGCCCTGCCTCTAAGCTACTGAATCCAGATGTTCACTTTAACGAGATTCCCCAAGTGATTCAGAGATACATTAAAATGTGGTTTAGTTAGTAAAGATATTAATGTATCCCACTTAATAAGGGAAGTGGGTCCAGAGTGGCTGCATGGACATCACCAATAGCACAGGCTTTCACCTTGTTCTGCTTGGCCATCAGAAGCATGGTGGCTTTCTGGCCTTTTGGTTTGTAGCCTAGGAGTTCTGAGATGGCTGGTGTAGTTCCTTGTACAAGTGAGTTCCAGGAAATCAGAGTGGTACAGATGTCTTCTATTATCTCCTTGGCCTATGCCACAGGGTGGACTTTTATTTTAATTATATTTTTGACACAGGGGGTCACTTAAGGCTGGCCTTGAATTCATGGTGATTCTCCTGCCTCAGCCTTCCACGTGCTGGGATGACAGGTGTGCACCACCATGCCTGGTTTACAATGTGTATTCTTAGACTGATAGTTTGGAAGAGGAATGGTATGAGTCACTGCACACTGGATATTCTATTACTCATTCTTCTATTACTAATTTACACTATTCATTTCTTCAGTTAAGAAGAGTTGATTACCTAATATGTGTCAATCATCTGTGTCTGTGGACTTAATGCTGAGATCAAGGGTCTGTGTTCATTACCTTGATGCAATCAGGGTTTTGGTACTAAAGAGGAAGTGGGGGAATTCTTATTAAGTCAGAATCAACACCTGCCATAGGGAGGCCAGATTTAGGAGCTTGGGAATTAGGTGAACCTGATTCAGTTGTCATTGGAGAATACAGATAGTGACAGGGTCAGGTTCATAATGTGAGGCGTACACTGGCTACATGGGGTGCAGGGGTACTCTGAAATGGTGAGCAAGAGGCCAGAGGCCTAACTCAGAGGAGGGGCTGGGGCTGCGGAGGAATGAGCGCCCTGGGAAGGCTGCTCCGCAGAAGTCTGTGTTAGGGAAACCGTACGTGGGCAAGGAGGAAAAGAAATGACTCACTGAGACTGCAGCTGGTCAATTCTCCAGTGAGCTGACTTTTTTTAAAAACATGTAGGTATTTAACATATGTGATACAAAGCTCTATAACCTTGATTTTCCACTTTTTCTTTTTAGTACTAGGATGGCACCCACTGTCTTTGAACTGGGTTACGGTCCTAGCCCCTTGAATTTTGAGAGTGGCTCTCACTAAGTCGATCAGGCTGAGCTTGAACTTGCCATCTTCCTGCCTCAGACAGGCATTACAGGCATGTGCCACCTTGCCCAGCTTGATTTTTCCACTTACACTGCCATGAGCTGATTTCTGTGTCCATACATATAGAAATATTCTCTCTTTCTCTCTCTCCAGTTCAGTTTTTCACTTTTTATTTATTTGAAAAATTATGTACAATGAAGTTAACAGTTTACATTCTGAAAAATCTAAGAAGCTATAGAAAGTCAAAAAGGAACTGTCCTCTCTTGTGGTTTCCGTTAGCTTTTTGCCAAGATGGTACAGACATAGACAGATTTCTATAAATATCTTTACAGCGGAGCAGTCGTTCTGGGGTTTCATTTTAAGGTGTATGCCCTTCTGCATAGTGTGATGAAATCGCACATCTGGAAGGTGATTTTATTTATTTATTTAGACAGGGTCTCACCATGTAGCTCGAGCTGGCCTTACCTGGCTGGCCTCGAACTTGTGCCGACCGCCCTGCCTCAGACGTCCAAGTGCTGGCCGTGCAGGTGTGCACCATCACCCGCAGCTCTAGCTCGCACTGTCCGTACTGCATTGCTACCCCGCCCCCGACTAGTCAGCTGGCAGCCACCCAAGTTACCAGATGAACTGTTGGGCTAGCACAGTGCTTGTGTTCAGACGGCTCTTGTTTTATTGAACGCTGACCCCAAAGTGGAAGATTAGTCGTGATGCTGATGATTCCAATTTGCCAAGGGTCTCCTGCACTGGGCCATGGAACAAGCAGGCTGCAGAGTGGGAGGTGAGCAGAGGGCAGGCAGGCCCGGCTTCCGCTGTGTTTACAGGTGCTCTGCATCCCTCCCACCACTGCCTCGGCTCTGCCTCCTGTCAGGTCCACCGGGCTGGATTCTCATGGGAGCTTGAACCCTACTGTGCATGGGAGAAATCTAGGTAGTGCACTCAACCTCCTGCTCCAATGACCATCAGCCTTTGTGGGAATGTGTGTGTGAGAAGGAGACTATGTGCGTGTAACTTTTATTATACAGTGTTGCTAGAGCCGCTGTGTGTAATTATTGCTGCTGTTAATTTCTTACCATACCTAACTTATCAATCAGACTTCATGGGGGGGGGCAATGTTTAGGCAACAGTGTCGCAGCAGAGGGCTTGGTGCTAGCCAAGATTTCAGACCTCGGCAGATAAAGAGGAGACATTGTAACGCCCCAGCACTTGCTCCAATGACAAGTGCAGGCTCCACTATTGCTTTTCCACAAAAACCCTGCCTTCATACCTCAAATGCACCTATGTGCCCAGAAGAATACATATTAATGAGAGAAATTGTCCTCAAAATTTAATTTTTCCTTTTTATGGTTGTGTACAAAATTGTTATGTGTATAGATTCGGATCCACACAGTCGGCTTTTAGTGACTTTAAATGTGCTGCGTCATGAGACCATTTGTTCCTTGCTTTGCTTCACTAGAGCATAGGTTTCACGAACGCAGGGGTTTGTTTGTATAGATCACAAGTGTAACCCCTTAGCCTAGACGTGACCTGGCCCCCCGAATAGATACTCAGTAAAAATTTGTGGATAAATGAACACACATCCAGCGCATGACCCTTGAGGTGCTTTGCTGTAGCATTTGAAGACCCTCGGGGGGTTATGCTCACAGCCCACTCTGGGTCTTTTCCTTTGGACCTTATATGGTATGCTCAGGCATGCTAGCTGATTTTAAAATTAATTTAAGAGAGGATTAGTGCAAGGAACAGACCCGGAGAAGTCCCTTGATGCCTGTGAGACATAAAGCACTGCTGCACTGCTCTCCGGTGCAGGGTTGTCTGCACTGCCGCCTCCCTCCCCTTGCAGAAGACAAGGTCGGACCCCCTGCATACAAAGCGGGGGATGCTGTCTAGCTCACACCCACAGCCGTGCAGGCTGATCCCCTCCTCTCCGAAAGAAGGAGCCTGTGAACATATTGGTATGTGATATCACACAATGGCTTTGTCCTTCACAGTTCCAAAGGTAATAAACAATACTGCTCTGTTGGAGGTAAGTATGTTGATCTGTAAATTGTATATAGTAAGTAGAGTCGAGATTCTAATGTGGCCTTTCTGACTTTAAATTTCAGATCAGTGTTTACTCTAGACACTTTTTTGTGTGAGTTCAGAACACATTGCTAATGTGTTGCTGTTATTACTTTTTTTAAAAAAAGTTACTTCTTGCCCTTGATTTATGTTTCCTGACAAACTACCTATCATCTCTCTCCTCCCTTCCTCCTTTCCTTCCTTCCTTTCATTTGTAAAGCACCAGATGGCAGTTTTTCATGATGTCCTGTGGATGTATATTTCATTTTAACATGCCAGGCAAAATTATCAGCAGTCACTCACGGAAGCCCTTGCTGAGAAATATGTTGTAGTTCACATACTTCTTTAACACTTTGTATTTAGTATCTCTCCCAGAGTGCTGGAAACACAGATGGTCTCAAGGGCTATGCTGGCTGCTGGTTTTTGATCCCCTTTTTTCTTCCATACATTCGTGGTGATCAAGTTTACTTTTAAAAATATATGCTGAATAGTGACAGATTGTCCCTAGTTGCCTATGAAAACTGCACGCTTCATGGGAAGACTTTACAAGAGCAGCACTGCAGGTTCATCTAGAAAACCTGTGCTCTGAGCAGTCCATTTTCATCTGAAACCCATAACGCCGGATGCCTGAGCCCAGCGATCTGGTCTCTGACGATGCTTTTAGAATTTTCCCTCTAATCCAATATTCTGTCCTCTATTCGCCAGCAAGATGGAATGCTTATTTTTCCAGTAGTATTTCCTTTTTGCTTAATATTGTTTCCTTTGCCAAGAGAGGTTTTCTTTTCCTCTACTTAGGAAAAGTATTTCATGTCTCCCAGCTCAAATGCCAGCCCCTCCAGAAAGCTTTCCAAGACTAGATTTAATTGCATAACTCTTCACCTCATCAGTCTTTGTCCCTTATTTGGGGCATGTACACTTAATCTTTTATTTTTAACTATTTCTATTCAAATTCAGATAAAAAGTTTTTTTCGGTGCCAGGGATTGAACTCAGGGCCTTGTCCATGCTAGCTAAAGCACTCAGCACTCTACTATGAATCCACACTGCAAGACTTTTGTATGAATTTCATTTTGAGACAAGGTCCAATGAATTTGTCCAGGATGGCCTCCTGAGTAACTGGGATTACAGGCACAGGCCACCACACCCAGCTAGAGAACCATTTTGAGGCTATTCATAAAAACTGTGTCAAAAGACTGAGATGGCTGAGGACAAGCTCAGTGGTAAAGGTCTTCCCTGGCACATGGAAAGCCCTGGATTCAGTGACGAGCACTGCAAACTAACGACAGCAACCAAACAACCCTTTAAAAGGAGGTGATTAGAAATATATATATATATATATTTTTAAGGGCATAATGGGGCAAGGTTGCATACTATAAACTTTAAAAAAAAGATTCTACTAAAGTGCCTGCTTAGGCAGAGAGCAGTGGCTGGGGTTCGATCTCTGCCATGCCAGCCTCACCCTGGGGCGGGCTGAGATGTAGCCTGAGACTAGGTGTGGTGGCTTGTGCCTGTAATCCTAGCACTTGGGAGGCTGAAAATGGGAGAATCACTATAAGCCCAATGTACGTAGTGAGACCTTGTAGACCCTGTATTAAATATATTAAAAAACAAACAAACAAACTACTGTAGTGTTCAAGAAAAGCAGGTCCATTTAAATACCTGAAGACAGGCAAACCTGTCTGACTCTCTGGCCTCTGTACTTCCTATTGCTTTCTGCTGGGTGTTGTATAGGTTTATAACCCCTGCCTGGCCCAGGTGACCCTTGAGTTCACAGGCTTTGTGTTGTGATGAAATCAACCACTTGCTACACCAGGCCAGTGTCATGGCTTTGTCATTTACTAGCTAGCTGTACCAGCTTAAGGGTGGGACTTCTAATATCTTTGAATGGCCCTTTGTGATTAAGGTGGCTTTAAATACAGCTATATTTTTAAAGAGTCTTGCATAAGCAGGCATAGTTTTGCCTATGAGCTCACCTGCAGGCACACACGTGGCCAAGAGTCAAAGGCTTCTGAAATGGATTGGAGAAAAGTGTATTTATTTATCATTGACTTGCAGAGCTCTCAGCAAAATTGTCTCCGATTTAACTTTAGGTCTCAGAGACAGAAGTGACCCTTTGTTGCTATGACTCAAGAGGCTGATCCAGCTTGGGGGAGAACCGGCAATGCATGCAGTCTTCCCAACATTCCAACATTCCCGTGTCCTGTGCACACAGCAGGCATCCTTTGTAGTCACAGCACCAAGATATGGCCTCTTGCCGGTCCACACTGCTGTGCTGTGGTTCCAATATGGTCGGTCCCCTCCAAAACTCCTGTTGCGATTTGATCCCTGATGTAGCAGTGCTGGGAGGTGGGGACAGGTGGCCCGTGTTTTGATCAAGGGTTACAGTTCCTTGGTGCATGGATTAACACCTTTCTTAAGTGAGTTCTCTTTCTGCAGAACCAGGTTTCTTATTCCAAGAGCGGATTGTTGCAAACTGTAGATGACCTTTATGTTTTGTTTCTTCCAGGCCTGTTTGCCCTAAGGCTTAAGCATGAGTGAAGCAACCTCTAGGACTGTGTGTTAAATAAACCTCTTCTTTATAGCTTGGTCTCAATTATTCTGTTACAGTGGCAGAAAAATAGACTAAGGAAACACTGCATTATGGAATTATTTCCACTACCAACAGATCAGAGTTGACAAAAGACAAATTCAAGATGAAAATGTTGGGTTGGCATCTTACAATTAGAGGAGCTTTAGGGGGCACTGCATTAGTCAGAAAAGGAAGACTTATGAAAGGTTAGAAAGGTGAAATCCTGTATGCAGGAGTATGTGATAAATTAGAATGTGATAAGGCAGCTGCTGGAGATTCCTTGTTCACTTTGCAGTTTACCCAAGAGGTTTTGAACATTCTCAGTGCTTTCACACTTATGAATGTTGCTTGCGTTGTATAGATGTGGCAATAGGGCGTGGGGGTCAGACAACTTGGCACAGATACAACGGTGAGCAGAGAGATACCTCTGAGACTGCTGGGCAGCCCTCTGTGATGCCAGTTTGTATGAGCCCCTGCTGGCTCCCAGATCATGTACTTAGTATGTAAGTGGGTTACGGCAGCTGTGACTTCTGCTATTATTAACATCGCATTTAAATTAAATGGTCACAGTCATTTGATGCCTTGTTCCCCTTTAGCTGTCTCCTGCTTATATACTGCTTCTGAGCAAACATGATTTACTCCTACAGAGGAAAAGGACACAGGAAATAGCAAAGGGTAGAAGGGCAAGGTTCAGGGTCATGGCAAGAGCTTCCCACGTCTTTCATTCACAGTCCACCGTGAGCCAAATGGAAGCCTTAAGGAGACTATAGAAGCTAAGGGAGAAAGGCAGGGAGGATTGAGAATCCAGTAGAACACCAAATAGAGAACATATCTGTAGCAAGGGAAGCATTTTTGGCAACATGGATTATTCTAAAATGTCTTCAGAGTCACATACTACGCATGAATTTTGACTTCGCTTCTCATGGCTTATAGCGTACAGCACTTTGTGTCCATACATTATGTTCTGCTCAAGCTTTGGCAGAGACACGGGTATCTACCTGGTGTCAGTTCTGATCCAGCCCATGGCCAGAAGGGGTTCTCTGTGGTTACTGAATTCCAAGACTTAGCCTTCTGGGTCAGGAGCTCATTTTTGCCCCACGTGTTGGTGGGTGTGCCCCGCTGCTTTCAGCCGGCTGTAATTGTTATGCCTCTGAGCGTGCCGCTGCACACAGGCCTTCCAGGCATGGCTGCTTCAGGGCCAGCAGAGGTAACGGCAGGCCGCAGGCTCTGGATTCTTTCTTGGTCGAAGGGTGCTCAGACCCCACTCGGGACAAGACGCGCATCTCACCCCTTGGCTGCTGTGCTGCTTCTAAAGAAGAGAAAATCTTGTGGCTCTTCTGTCTGCCTAATTTTTTTTTTCTTCCGTGATGTTTAAAAACAACAGAAAAATAGGAAGTACACTTTTTGAAGTATTGAAACTTAAATCATGAAGTATTTGAGAGGCTACCTGTTTATTTCCTGTGCCCTCCACTAGACTGAGAACTCAACACCATGAAGTTCAAGTGCTCTCCCTTATCTGAGAGCCAGTTCTATGCCGAGCGTCTCTGTGTAGGCAGGCTTTGTCTTGAGCGAGTGCTAAGTGTGGGCAACAGCTGCTGCTCCTCTGTTGTCCCCTCCACCAGAAGAACTGGGTTTTCTCCGTTGAAAACATCATATTGTGTGAATGCTGGAAGTCTTTTTTTTTTTTTTTTTCTGTATTTAGTATAGAGTGTATAGGATCTTACTATGTAGATCGGACTCGTAGTGATCCTTCTGTTTTCAGACTCCCAAGTGCTGGGATTACTTACAGGTGCGTGCCACCAAGCCCAGTTTCAATCTCCCTCTCAGTGCGCCCCGGGGGTGGGGTCAGTGTGGCATGGTGGGGATCGAACCCTGGCCACTGCTCTCTGCCTAAGCAAGCACAGTCTGCTGAGCTATCAGGCTGGCCCTTTGGATGTCCTTTTGAATCTCTGCATCCTGCACTCAGGCTAAGCCCCGTAGGCCATCCCGTGACAAGGCAGGAAGTGCTTACAAAATCAGTTTGCCTGGGTGTTAACTCTGCTTCCCCCGCGGGATGGCTACACAGTATAAGGCAAGCTCTTCGACTGCCAAAATTTTATCTCTTAAAACTGTTATTAGAAACAGTTGTTAAATATTTACTGGTTACAATTATATAAAACTTTTAGCTTAATGCCTGGCACCCACTGAACACCCAAAAGCTATCTGTTAGACTATAAACTTAATGATATTTGTTGAATAAATAAATGAAGTACTCAGTCTCTGTTTTATTTCCTATAAATGAAGTTTAGCTGTATGATAACTTTCTAGTTCCAGTATCCTGAGCATATCATTATGAGGATTTTAAGTTATAAGTTTTGGTTATGTTACTAGTAATTTCTTGAGGAATGATTAAAATGGCAATTCTAAACTGAAATAAATCAAGTAAGTTAAAAAAGAAATAGGATCAAAAAAAAAAAATCAAGAACCACCCTAAATCTAATGATAAGCTGGTCTTTGAGCATCTGTGGTCAGCACAGCGTCACAGTCTACAGGTCCTCTAGGGGTCCATATCACGTCCATCACAGTCACTAATCATGTCACTTAAGCACTTCTTTGCTGATGGAATCAACTCTTTCGATATAGTGTTGTAGGCCATAGGATTTGAAATTATTAAGAAATGATAAGCCAGGTCCACCGCTGAGGTTGATAAAATTCATTGAGTTGAAACTTGCATATTTGTTAGATTATATTCACTTTTGGACTGATTTCCTTAGCTATTATTTGAAGATAATTAATAGGTCAAATAACAACTGATACAGAATTCTTCCAGAGATTATACAATGAACTTCTAGAAATCAGTTACAAAATAAAAATCCACTGTAGGGCTGAGGAGATAGCTTAGTGGTCTAAGCACCTGACTGGCAAGCCTAAGGACCTGGGGTCAGCCCCTGGTACCACATGCCATGCCAGCTCTTGAGCCCTAGGAACACTGTGCCAGCCACCAAAACTGGGTGTGGTGGTACACACCTGTAATCCGTCCAGTTATGGTGGTTTAAATTTATTATAACACCCCCAAATAAAGCACCCAGCAACTGGGCCTGTGTACAAGAAGAAAACTACTAGGGTATTGCTACTATGACAGAAAAAAAGGGGGGGGAATCTAAATATTCATTAAAACGTGTAGATAATTAAACTGAGGAATAGTCATATAATTGAATACTAGTTTGCAACTAAACATAGAGTTCAGCTGTTGAATATAGAAAGCACTTTCCAAAAACTACTGTATGATATCGTGTACTGAACATTTTACAAGCTCAAAATGCTGATTATGGTGTTTGTGATTGATATTTGTGAGGTTAATATATAAAGCCAGAGGGAGAAAGACAAAAGATACAACCTCTTAGGCTAGAGGTAAAAAACACTGCAAGTAACACTTAGTTCTTTAAAAAATACATATGTGTACATTTGTATGAAATATCTGAAGCTGTTATGGTTGGACAGTAGATACATCAAAGTCAGTCCATGGTTTGTTGTTATAACAGAGTGGCAGAGGCTAGATAATTTGCAAAGAATAGAGATTTACTTAGCTCTCGATTCCAGATGCTAAGAAGTTCAAGATCAGACAGCTACATTTGGTGGGTGTCCTGTGCACTTCAAATTAGAGCAGAACATAGACAAAAAGGCACGTGTACAAGACAAAAAAGACCACACCCTTGTGATAGCTCACTCATCTCTGACAGAAAGACATAAACTATATGCTGCCCTAAAGGGCCCTGGTGTTGGGTTGGGGCCTTCTCTGTATACCTGTTGCTATGGCTTCTATCTTGATGCACCCTAAAGCCACATGTGCTCATAGGTGGGGCTTCTTGGAGGTGGCTGGATCATGAATGTGTGGATATGGATTAAAGGTGATGAAGTTAAATTATCTTACTGATTGGTTTTACATTGTTATGTGTGTAGAGAGTGGGAAGCCTCAGCCTGGGTGTGGGAAGCACCAACCAATAGACTTGTAGCCTGAATAGAATAAAAAGGAAGGGAAGCTCCATGCCGCTGCTGTTCTGCTGCCTGCCTGCTCTGCTATGAACTGCTTCTTCTCTGCATGCCCTGGACTGAAACCTCTAACCTTTTAGGTTGCAAAGGCAAGTAGAAACACTACACGGACAACCAGGATTTGGAGGCAGATTTCTTTATATTGAGAGGTCCTGATCAGGGTCACTCACAGAGTATCAGGCCCTGATCTCTGCTGTTCTTGGGCTTATATGAGATAAGCAAACAGGAAGTACAGAGGCAGAATGGCTTGTCACCTGGGGATTGGTTTATATTGTGTGCATCACAGCGACCAGCTGTTTATAAGAGACTAGAGCAACTGGACCTGGAACAGGAATGATTACCTGGGTAACTAACAAACTGCATTTTGGGGGGAAGGACATTTTCTACTACATTTCCCCCTCTTTTAGTTCTGTAGCCAATCTGTGCCTGGTATGCTAATATGATCTTCTGAGACAAGGCCCAACTTGAATCTAGGCCTGTCTTTTGTGGTTAATATGACCTAGAAGTTAATATGATCTAGAAGAGTCTTGGATGCTCATCAAATCTTGGTCAAATGTTTGACTGATTGATTGTTCTATCCTCTTGGGGAAAGTTTAAGGCAAAAACCAAAGCTAGCAGGGGGCAGGGAAGCAAGGACTGCAATTAAGCAGCCTGAAAAGATACAGAAATCAAGTGGCATAGGTATGGAGCAATCCCATGAACAGTGTTCTCTGGCTTCCGCTGTGCATTGACCTGTCAGCCTCCTGAATGACAGAAGCAGGGGTGTGCTGTCTCTTCACAGAGCCTGCAGTCAAGTCCTGGTAAATTCTCTAGTGGATTTAAGTCTGCATTTCTGAGCTTGTGAGTACAAGGACTATGTGTGTGTGCAGGAATGTCTACAGATATAGCTGGTCGTATAACTGCTTACAAGCTATTTCTGTAGGGTTATGCTTTGTAAATAGTTTTTTTCTTTTTCTTTTAAATGTATTTAGTACAGGGTCTACAGGATCTGCAAGGTCTCACTATGTAGATTGGACTTGTAGTAATTTTCCTATTTTCAGCCTCCCAAGCTCTGGGATTACAGGTGCAAATCATCATACCCAGTCTCAATCGCTATTTCAGTGCACCCTAGGGGCAGGGCCAGCATGGCATGCTGGGGATCAAACCTCCGCTGCTGTGCTGTGCCTAAGCAAGTGCTTTAGTCTTCTGAGCTATCTGTTTGGCCTTGTCCAGTTATGTTTTATTTCTGTATAATCTATATGTTTTGTATGTGTGTGGTACCAGGGATCAAACTCAGGACCTTCTGCTTGTGAGGCAGGTGCCTGAGCTATCTCCCTGGCCCTATCTATGTATCTTTAAATGTGGAGAATCCACTATAAGGCATAGGGTCAGGGCCAGTGACACAGATGCTAGAGCTTGAGCTGGCTGCAGGGGTGCAGGTGTCAGCACTGCAGCCCGAGTTTGATGAGCAAACAGTGGTGCAGATCTGGCTCTGATCTTCTAGGAATACTGCGTAAAGTTTTTCTGGCTGGGGTCAATATTTCAGTCAATTGGATCCTCAAAACAAGTTCAGGCCTGTGGTCTGATTTTGCCTCATTGGTGGCAGGATTTTTAAACAGTAGCAGGAAAAAATTTGCTATGCAGATCATCCCTGCAGGAGAATTGTGGCCAAAATAGTCTTGTCCGGAGTGACCACAGGATAGGTGGCCCATCAGACTTCATTCCTAACAGAGCTCCTTCCATTTGTAAATAGGGTGTATGCAGCACCTGTTGGGGGGTGGGGGTGGGCATTGTTTTTTGTAACAGTGCATCCCAGCTCAGCAAATGGCACTGGAGCAGTTAGGTCCTGGCCCAAGGTGAGCTCCTCAGATTTCTTGACTAGAAGGTCATCCAGTGGCTATTAGAGCATGGAGGCAAAGGGTGTAAGCAAACCTTAGTGACTGAATCACAGGTAGGACACTGGGTGCTTCCAGGAGTTAAGCGAGAGATCCTTTTTTGGCAACTAATTTCCTCCAGACATTGTAGCAGAACTTCTGTGTCTTCCCAGCAGGATCATTAATTAGAAATAGTTTTGCAAAGAGGAAACAAGTTTTTGGGCCTCTGGGAGGTGAATCCAGGTACATTGACTTTTAAGTCCAGCATTAGGGTTTTGCCAAGAGAGGCTGGCTCTCTGGAGCCAATCAAGAGCAGCTGGAGGCATTCTTCAGGCGCAGGCGGTGAACCGGCAGGCTGTGGGAAGGAGGAGAAGGCTGAGGCAGTGGTACAGAGGGCAGCCACGGCAGCACGGGCAGCTCAGAGATCTTGAGGGGCTTTATGGGCACAAGAAGTGTGTTTTAGCAGTGTCACAGTCCACACTGTTTGCTCAGGGCACCATGATGGAGCTAGAAGGGACAGAGGAACAGGCTGTCTCAGAGAAAACGTGTTGCTGGCTTGGCTAATTCTGCTGGTAAAACTTCCCCCGAAACTGTAAGCGAAGTCTTTACTTACTTTTTTCTTTGGTACTGGGAATTGAACTCAGTACTTTGTGTTATATCCCTGTGGTAAAAGTGCCTATAAGTTTTTAACCCCATGTGGCAACTGACTCCAAGTGACCTGGCTTTTTCTTACAGTCTTCCCCAGTTGAAGGAACTTGTGGGGGTAAGTCCCAAGTAGGGGAAGGCATCTTTTAAATCTAGAACAGCCCAGAAAGGGTATATGGATTGGGGGCCACAGATTGCAAAGGGGATGCCTGTGTTGTTGATGGCACAGAGATCTTGCCCAAGGTGAGTAACAGTCTCCCAGGCCGCCGTGTGGTTGGATGCCTGATGCTTCCTGTGACATCTGACACCACAGGGGTTGTGGTGAGGTGGCATGGCTGAGTATTTAGTTCATTCCTCTGGGAGGAGAATTTTCAGAACTTTAGGATTGCAGTTATCTGTCTCAGGCTGATGCAGGCATCATCTTGCTCTTGGGGAAAGTGTGGCATTAAATGTCCTCCCAGGCTGCACATCTGTGCCTGTGGGAAAGGGGCAGGAGCAAGAATCCCGGGGGCCCCAGTGGTGGCACTGTGGACTCCTGGTAGCCTAGCTGACGGGAGCCTGTTTTGCTTCGTCTGAGCCCACCAGCCTGATGAAAGTATTGCCATCTGATCCAGGTTGACGCTTTTGAGCGTTCTTATTTATTTATTTTAGAGACCATAGTCTTTATAACTCACAGCCACAGTGTATGGCCATCTATCAAATTGGAGTTTTCTTACAGACATCAGGTGCTTCTTAAAATCGGGTTTCTGGGGAACAGCAGTTGATAGGTTTTTTTGTCCCCTTTTCTGTGTCTTTGAGAAGTGCTCCCCTGGGTTGTTTTGAGGTGAGGTGACCTTTGGAAAGGCTCTGGCAGCTCGTTTCCTCAATCTGAAATGTTGACGTTTCTGGTTTGAATAGACTCAGAAGGAGTTGCCAGCAGTCACATGGGGTGGTCACTCGATGATGCCGTCTGACAGGGTACGATAGAGCTGAAGCAGGAGGTGGGGGTGCTCCATGTCACTAGCAGTGACATGGTGTGGGGGCAGTCACTAGCTGGAACCAGGCTAGTTGGTTGCAAGTAGGTGAGTCAGGAGTGTGGTGTAAAACTGCAGGTGTTGGCAGCGTCTGCAGTGGCCAACAAGAGCACCAAGGCAGAACTCTCAGGAACAATGGGCCTCTTTTTCCTTCAATTTTTTTTTTTTTGAGAGGTTTTGTTTTATTTTTAACTCCATAAAAGCCTTTCTTTCTTGCAGTCAGGGACTGTGGATTTTGACTAATTAATTACCATTTCTGGCTATCTATCTATCTATCTATCTATCTATCTATCTATCTATCTACCTATCTATCTATCTATATGTTGTGTACCTTAAACAGTGATACAACAGACAAAGGGTGGGTGTCCCTCAGAGAGAGAGAGAACATTCAGATGTGTGCCTGGCCATGCCCCTCTTGGGGACTCAGGCGTGACTTAGCTAAGGAGGATGTAAGGCCTCCACTGTATCAGACGTCGATCACCATGAAACTGCAGGTGAGGGACCCCATCAGCCACCACGACCAGCACTTCCCAGTCTTGGAGCACAGATGGAGCAGCCTGTTGCTATGCTGGCTGTCCCTTCACTCACACATTCATTCAGTAGGCACTTGGAGGTTAAACACTCCAACCCCTTCCCTGAGAGTGGTCCTGACTAGTGAGAGTTGATCAGACTCCCCTTCTGCTTGAGCAGAATAAAACATGAGGTAAGTGCTGGAATGACAAATAAATGACCATCATTTCTGACAGTTTGGGGACAGGATATCACACAAAGTTTTAGTGTGTTGTGGACATGGATAATGACCGTGACATTTACTGGTAGCCAGGTGTTACTTGTGGGACTGAACTACAGCTATTTCCTTGAAATCCACCCTGTAGTCCCATATGGAATCTTGACTCAAAGTGTTCAAGAGAAGTCCACTTGTAGAGTGTGCTGATGGAAATATTTTGCTGCTGCATACAAAAGAATAACTAAAAGTCTACTATTGCATACCTCTTATTCTCCTATGTTTGTTTGCCCTATTTGGCGGGTTCTTTCCATTCTCATTCATGGGGTTGTGATCATTTTGCTCCCTATCTAGAACATCATTTAGTAGTCTGTGTAGGCTTGGCTTTGTTATCACGAAATTCTTTAGTTGTTCTTTGTCATGGAAGTATTTTACTTCTCCATTATACTTGAAAGAGAGTTTTGCAGGGTATATCAGTCTGGTTTGAAATTTGTTTTCTTGCAAGACTCAAAGTACTTTGCTCCATGCTCTTCTTGCCTTGATGGTTTATGAAGAGAAATCTGCCGTTATTCTGATGGGTTTCCCTTTCAATGTGATCTGTTTCTTTTCTTTAGCGGCTTTTAGTGTACTGTTCCTCTGCTGAATTTCTGGGATCTTGATTATTGTATGTCTGGGAGTGGTTTTAATTGGGTTGATGCTATTTGGAGTTCTATATGCTTTGATTCTTGAATGTCAGATTGTTGCCCCATATTTAGGAAGTTTTCTGTTATTACTTCTGCCCATATTCTTTTTATATCATTTGTATTGACTCCTTCCTTCTCATTGATGCCTATTAGTCTCACATTGTTCATCTTTACATCACCTTGCAGGTGTTGAATTATTTTTTCCTGCATCCTAGTTGTTTTTAAGAGATCTTTGCTTACTTTTTCACCAGCTGCAATGGTGTCTTTAAGGTCAGAAAGTATTTTCACTTTCACTCAAACGGATTTGCCAGCTTATGATTGAGGTTTTAATTTCCTGTATATCACTTTGGATCTGTTTCATACATTCTGTTTCTTTCCTATATTGCTTATTCAGGGGTTCCATCATTTCTATATTCTGCTCTTTTTTTTAATCAGTGTATTCTTTAGAAGCACTTAGTACTTGTTTGATTATAGCTATCGCTACATTTTTTACTTTAGAAATTATTTCTGATCTGATCTCTTGTATACCTTTCTGCAGTTGTTTATTTCCAATGCTGTTATTTCAGAGATTTCAGGTGTTTCCTCTATGCTAGTGTCATCTGCATTTGTACTGGGTGGACACAGGGCCTGAGACTGCTTTTTGTTCCTTCTCTGTCATTTTGTGTACCACTATTTTTGACCTTTGGTATAGACCTTAGCACCAGGTCTGGATCTATGAGGTTCCTCCAGGTGGGTGTGGCTTGGGTCTGGCTTCTGTGCTCCACTTCTTCCTGCTGCAGCCTTGCAGGTGAACCCTTTGTGTCACTCTGGCAAGATGTTCTGCTCCTGAATCAGCTGGGTGGGTCTTGCCTCTAGCCTCTTTTCAGGGAGTTCTGCTGAAGGGTTCCATGCCGGGCCTGCTCTCTGGGTCACTTCAGTGTCTGGCGGCCCGGGTGGTCTTGCTCACATGCTGGGCCTCCACTCTGAGTTGATTTAGTGTCTGGCGGCCCTGGGCGGTCTTAGTCACACATTGGGCCTGTGCTCCGGAATGTAATTTTCAGTTTAGAAGAAAATTTATTTCTTGGTGAAATTAGTGGTATGCAGAATGATGTTTTAATGATTTCTTTCTTTCTTTTCAGCTTTTTTTGTATTTTAGGGAAGGATCTACAGGGTGCTCAGGGTCTCACTACTAGATCAGACTTGTAGTGATCTGCCTGTTTACAGCCTCCCAAGAGCTAGGATTACAGGGGCACATTACCACTACCCAGTCTCAATTGCCGTCTCAGTGCACCCCAGGGCGGGGCCAACGCAGCATCTTTTCGGATTTTTGAGACATGATTTTGCTGGGCAGCTCAGGCTATGCTTGGATCCACTGTATAGTCCAGGCTGGCCTTAAACTTCCAGTGATCCTTCTGCCTTAGCCTCCCCAGCACCGGAATTACAGGCATCCACCATAATGTTTCCGATGTAAATTTCAATGTGTTTGCCAGGCATAGTAGGACACACCTGTAATCTTAGTACTTTGGAGGCTTTCAGGAGAATCAGGAGTGTAAGGCCAGCTTGGACTATAAGCTGAGTTCAAGACCAACCTGGATTACAGAGTGTCACCAAAAAAAAAAAAAAAAAAAAAAAAAAAAAAATCTGAGTGTAAAGCTGCATGCCTGTGTATAATTGTAGCACAGGGGTGGAGGTCAAAATTTTTGACTCTTGAGTTTTTACTGAATTTTCTTTTATGATCTCATTACCACTGGGTTTTTCGATGAATTTGAAACATGTGTACAGTGCTTTAGAAAGATGATTACTTGGTTAAACTTCATAGACTAAAAATAGTTGAACATTTTCTATTTTTGGAATCTCTTATAAGCTGAAAAGTGAACATGACTGGTACACATATTAAACAAAATATTAAGAGGGAAAAAGATATTTAAATGGCAAAATATAATTAGCTGTTTTTGAAATGTCACAACTGCTTAAATAAATTATTTTAATTGAAAGAATAAATTTGTCATAAATTCAATTTCTGCTTTAGCAAGGCTTTTGTATTAAATGGACAACAGTAGTACCCAGAAATCAGGTCCAGAGGTGCATGCCTGTAGTGTCAGCTACTTGGGTGGGTCCTCAGACAAGAGCATCTCAAGAGTCAGTCAGTAAGTGCTGGGCTAGAGCTCAGGGCGAAGTTCAATGGCTCATCCTCAGTGTGCTTTGCCTTCCTTGTGTTTCTAGTTGGGTTGGACCCAGCTTTTTATTTTGTACGGCTGTTGGGCAAATTTAGGGAAGGTGGCTGGAGCCACTAAAAAATTCTTATTAGATCTACTTATTGTTAGTCTGGCTACAATTTAACATGTAAATCAAAATTTAAAATTAGAGGGCTAGTTAGATAGCTCAGCAGACTAAAGTGCCTGTTTAGATAGGCTCAGAGATCAGGTTCTGATCCCCAGTGTGCCATGCCAGCCCTGCCCCCAGGGCACACTGAGAGGGTATGTGCCTGTAATCTCAGCCCTTGGGGGGCTGAAAACAGGAGGATCACTATGATGAGTCTGATCTGTGTAGTGAGACATCATAGACCCTGTACTAAATACATTATAAACAACAAAATTTCAAATTAGAGACTTTAATTTTGTTTTCAGAACTGGGGATTGAACTCAGGCCCTTGCACTTGCCAGGGAAGTACTTATTCCACTGAGCCATCTCCCTGGCCCCATAAAACTTGGAATATATTCTTTTACTTTTTAAAGTGTATTTTGTGGAACTGGGGATTAAACTCAGGCCTTTGCATTTGCCAGGGAAGTGCTTATTCTACTGAGCCATCTCCCTGGCCCTTTAATTTAAATGTTGAGATGGACATATCAAAGTGTAAGTGATAATAGAAATACTATAACCAGAATCCAAAATCCAAAGTACTCTAAAATTCAAGTAGCAACATAGGCCTGTAAATGGAAAATCCTGTACCATGATCCACAGTTGACAGTTGCAGTTCAGGAATACTAAAACTACTGTGCAAAATTATCTGCAGGCTACATGTCACCCTCCAGATACTTCATAAAGTATGTGAAAATATTCTAAAATAAAAAAATCTGGAATACTTCTGATCCCCAACAACATTTTTTTAATTTAAATTTTATTTTTATATATTTATTATATTATAGGGAAGGGTCTACAGGGTATTCAGGGTCTCACTACTAGATTGGACTCATAGTGATCTGCCTGTTTACAACTTCCCAAGAGCTGGGATTATAGGCACACGCTACCATGCCCAGTCTCGATCCCCAATATTTTGGATCAGAGATCCTCAATGTATAGAAAGTTCTTAACATAACTGCCTGAGCTTATAGCCTCCTCTAAACATGTTGCCATCAAATTTGTCCTTTCCTTTGCCTATGCTCCCTTATTTTCTTTCTTTTATTCCAGTTTTTTGAGCATTTTTTGCTTGGAAGTTGGTGTTCACATAGGCTTCCTGAGAAGACTCCACTTTGACTGGTGACTTTAGTGTCAGTGTATTCTGGAGGGGCAGCAGGGATGTAGGCAGATGGAGAGGCTGGGGGCTGGGGCAGGGAAAGGGAGTGCCAGAGTGGAGTTTGTGAACCACTGCAAGTGGGGAGGCTGCCATTGCGTGTACATACCAAGTTCTGAAGACGAATGACTGACTTAAAGCCATCCATGGAGCACACTTGCTGCTAAACCAAACAACTCACAGGAAGGGAGAAGGAGCCAGCTCGTGACGTGCTGGCACCCTCCGTTCTGGAGTCCAACACACAATCCTCTCTTTGATCTTTTCGCTGCTTGACCTGTTGTATTTTGTATAAGCCAGCTTGTGAACTTAAGGTTTCTGGCCTGTCGTTTCTGTTTTATGCCTCCATTTAAAATTTATCAAACCCATCATTACTGTGGGAGCAATCCCTGCCGCTCCTCTGTGCATATTTGCTAAGCACCTGCTGCGTGCCAGGACTCACGTTCAGAGCCTTGCACGCATCGTCTCATTTTGTCCTAAAACCGACCCTATGAAGTGTGGCTTCTTTGCTGACCTGTCCCAGTCATCATCATCAAACAAATTGTTTGAGATTAATATATGATCTGCATAGCTTAAATATTTAGTTTTTAGTGTATTCAAAAAATTGTGTGGTGGGCGTGTGGGCACATTGTAATCCCAACTCCGGGGAGGCTGAGGCTGGCATGGGCTACATATGGGTTCATGACCAGCCTGAACTACACCGTGGTGAGATCCTATGCTAAAGGAAAAAAAAAGTTATGCTATCATCACTAATTCCAAAATATTTTCCTCACTGCAAAAGAAAACCCACACTCAGACATCTCTGTGTTCTCAGTCCTCCAGCTCCCAGTAAGCACTTATTTATTTTCTGTCCCTAAAGATTTGCCTGTTCTGGACATTTCATATAAGGATTCATACAGTATATAATCTTTATGGTAATCTTATTTCAATTAGCATGATGCCCTCTGGGTCTGCCCTTGGGGGCCCTGTTGCATAGATGTACTGCTTATCCATTCATCAGCTGAAAGACCTAGGGTGGTTTTGACTTTCTGGCTATTGTTGGTCAGGCTTTTGTGCACATTCATGGACCAAACTTTGTATGTGTTTATGTCTTCAATTCGTGAAGGAGTTTCAGGCTGGGGCTTTCCAGACTTGATATTTTCTTTAACAAATACATTTTGGGGAGACAAACATTTATGCCTGTGGGGAATGTCATCACACCACCAGACCACCATTTACTCTGTGCTGTCTCTACCGTATAAGCTGATTTGGGGCTGTATCCTTCTACCTAAGGCCAGGTTTCCAGAGAAGAGCAAGCCTAAATCTTGGCTGGTCCCTATTCCTAGAAAGCCCACTCCTTCACCACTGTCTATAAAAGGTCTGATACATTCCTAGCCGGAAGCTAATTTTTCTTTTGTAGCCTGAAGTTGACTTCCCTTTTCTGGAAAAACTTGAAGCTTCCGTTCAACCTTTCCTGTGGCATTTTTTACTCTTCCTTTGCTATCCTTTTTGGCTCCACAGGGCAGGATTTAGGCCTGACTCATCCATTGCTATTCCTTGCAAGGATTAGGTATGCTTCATACAATAGATGTTGATGAGTATTTATATTCATGAACTCAGTAAGTTCCTGATCATTGCCAAGTGGTTCTGATTCACTTCAGAGTCAGCGATGTATCCCTGTAGAGCTGATAGCACAACAGCTCATTTTTAACCCAGTCTTGTGGCGGGATGCGTTGCACATTGTGCAGCACCCACTCCCTGCCTGTCATGTTTGTGGAGCACATTCTCAGAGACATTTTGCTGTTCCTGCTACTCAAAGGAGGAACTTGGCAAAAGAGCTGGGCAGGAGTGCCTGGGTTTGTGGGCCAGGGTATTAGGAAATAATCTTCCACTTCTTATATTCCCACCCCCCTCTCAATCTCTCTCTTAATATTTTAGGAAAACTGGGATGGTAAGAAGTTAAATCATCCTTTTGAAGAAATTTAGAAGCTTGATGTGGTGGCACACTTCTATAATGCTAGCACCTGGGAGGCTGTGGCAGGAGGATCTCCATGAGTTTGAGGCCGGACTGGGCTCCATTATAGTTCAAGGCAAGTCTGGATTACATAAGAATGTGTCTCAAGCTCAGTCATTTAGAGAGAGCAGAATTGGCTTTTCTAAATGGATACTGTCATGTGTAGGGACCTACAGTTCTATTTGAACAGACTGTTGATTTCCAGAGGGCAACAATAAATTTTTTTTTTTTTTTTGGTCTTGTCTGATGAAGGATCTGAAATCCGGCGGTGGTTTCTGACCATCAGAACCACTCATTAGGAAGTGTAGGTCTCCCACATGTGATCCAGGAGGCCCAGGCCAGGAGGCCCAGGAGCCCAAGAGCACAGGAGCCAGCACTGCTAATGGCCTCCTTGGCTGTGTGCAGCCAGCTACACATTTTGCTCACTGAGTGTGGTGTTTTTGTGCCAGAGCACAGGGTTTACTAGATGCCACTGTTCATTCCTTCCCATCCCACACTGGCCCTCTTCACACGTTGATGTTACCTGCTGCCACCTGAAAGGCTGCCTGGTGCCTCCAGGCAGCGGAATCACCTGCCCCACCCTGCACGGGTCCACTGGGCACTGCTGTGCCCCTGGGCACGGCTGCTGTGTCAGCAGAGTGTCCTGATGCTGGCTTCTTGAGAACCACTGGGAATCTGTTAGAAGTCACAGAGGCCCGGCAAAACACAGTCTTTTTGCAGTGGAAGACCCAGGGCCTGGGGGAAGGACGCAGTTTGCAGACAACAGGCAGTATTAATTTAAGAAAAAAAATTAAGTAGGGAATCAGTTAGACAGTCTGATGTTAACAGCTTCCCTCTAACAAAATTTGAGATTAGAATAGAGAATTTCTTTGAGCAGCGTGACTGGCAAGCTACCTGTTCAGAGTGAATTTAAATAAGGTCTTTTCTGTGCATACTTTATTTCTGTTTTTGAGGCAAGGTCTCACTGTGCAGCTCAGGTTAGCTTTGCGTTTATGGTGATCCTCCTGCCTCTGCCTTCCAAATGCCAGGACTATGGGTGTGGGTCAACATGCCCGACGATGTGTAGTGTCAAAGCTCACATGTGACTGTTCTTCCGGTGTACTCAGTAGAATGGCCCCTCTTCCCCATGGAAGGAGCGGTTCTGCCCACTCCTGGACCAGGCCCTGAGATGTGGATTGAAGAGAGAACTGTGAGATAAAAGGTACCTAAATGTTAGGCAAAATCAGGCCAGCCTGAGCCTCTACCCAGGGGGCAGGATCCAGTGGAGCACGGGATCCAGGCTTGACAATGAAGCCTCAGGTCCCTTCATTAACTGTGTGCACTCTCATTGTTACCATTACAGTCAGGATTTGGTGAGATTTTATTTATTTTTTCAAGAAATGCAACTTTTGGCAGGGTGAGGTGGTACATGGCTGTAATCCCAGCACTCTGGGAGGCTAATGCAAGATGATCATAAATTCAAGTCCAGCCTGGGAAACACAGTGACTTAGCGAGACCCTGTCCCAAAATACAAAATAAAAACAGATAGCAATATAGCTCAGTGCAAGCATACTGGGTTCAGTCCCCAGGATCTGTGTGCATATATGTGTGAAATCTTTTATTCTCCTAATTTTTTTTTTTCTGTATTTTAGGGAAGGGTCTACAGGGTGTTCAGGTTCTCACTACTAGATCAGACTTGTAGTGATTCTCCTGGTTACAGCTTCCCAAGTGCTTGGATTACAGGCGCACCATCATGCCCCATCTCAATCACCCTCTCAGCGGGCTCCAGGGGCAGGGCCAACAGGGTAGGCCTGGGGATAGAACTCCTGGCCCCTGAACCTGCTTGCAGATGCTTTAATCCGCTGAGCTATTTGGCCAGCCTATTCTCCTAAACTGAGTGTAATCTATCTTTTGTGGCCTCCCTGCTCTCTGTGGCAGAATAGTTCTGTGGTCAGTCACATCTCTGCGGTGACTAGAGCGTCTACAGCCAATTTGGGGTCTCCCATGCATTCCCCACGGTTGACTCGACGTTCTAAGCCTTTCTGGAGAGCTCAGTTTGGGGACTGGAGTGATGGAATCATGATGATATTTGCCATGGGTTCATGATATTTGCCATGGGCTCATCTTGGGCAGCCTGGTATTTTCTACCCATCAGCTCTCATCAAAACTCCCTAATTCTCTCCAGCCCAGGTGGTTTACACTATCCCAGCAAGCTCACGGGACACGAGAGCTGCATTTTCAAAGGGCGTTAGGCAGTAATTTATGAGCACATTTTATAAAAAAAGATCAGTGTTAATGAATCTTATATTCTAGTGCTTCTCAAACTGAATACATGAACTTTTACTACGGTGTTTGGACAAAAACAAACTACTTGCCTTTCCTTGGCTGTTATACCATTGTCAACACAGGAAACTTCTGTTGGCCACAAGAGATGTGGGGATTTCTCCTCTCTGACAAGCAAGCAGTTAATTCTGCAGCAGATGACCCTTTTGTGTCCTTTAGTTCAATGCAGTTTTTAATTATTTTTAAAAAATCTTTTATTTATTTGGTACAGGGTCTTTCTATGAAGTTAGACTCATAGTGATCCTCCTGTCTCGGTCTCCCCAGCACTGGGATTACAGGCACGTGCCACCACAACCAGTTTTGGCAGCAGGCACAATGCAGGTGCCGGCATAGCATGTGGTACTGGGGATTGAACCCCAGACCTTGTGTTTGCCAGGCAAGCACTTAGACCACCGGGCTATCTCTCCAGCCCTCCCATTCAGTTTTGACACTATGTACCTGGAGATAAGGATTCTCTGCACAGGTTGGGAGCTCAGTCCCCAAGACAGAACCGTCTCCTACTTGTCTAGATGTCCTTTCCTAAGCCTTATGTCATAGGTGGGGAGTTTCCTAGGTGGCTGGGTTAGGGTGTGTAAATGTGGACTGAGTTGATATTGGAATTTAGGGTGTGGATAATGGAAGCCCCACCCTGGGTCTGGGTATCAGTAGTCCATAGGCTTGTAGCCTGGATGGAATACAAAGGAATAGACAGAAGGCAGGCTTGCGGCTGCTGCATTGCTGCTTGCTGACTTGTCCCTGCCACACTATGAACTTTTTCTCCTGTGTGATGACAGTCTGCTTTTGGTCCTGCCTTGGAGTCAACTGTGGACTGAAACCTCTACAAACTGGGGGCTAAAACAAGTCTTTCACATTTTAACTTGTGGGTGTCAGGTATTTTGTCTCAGCACCAAAGAAATTAACCAAGACACAGTAGTTCCACAATCCCCTCCTAATTTGTGTGATTAGTTCACACGATTCAGGGAAACACATTTGCTGGTTTATAAAAAATACAGATGAAGACAAGTCTGAGAGCAGGGGTGCAGAACTCTCAAGCCCCTTTGGGTATACCACCCTGCAGGAACCTCCCTGTGGTCAGCTGTGCCAAAGCTGCCCAAACTCTGTACCTTGAGCTTTGTTTTTGATGGCTTCATTGCATAGACATGGTTGCTAAGACACTGGGTAAGAAAACCAGGTAGTGCTATAGGCTTTTGCATTCTTCCTGACTACTCTGTAGGAATTCAGCCCCCTTTGGAATGAGGAGCAGATTCTGCTATTAGAAAAGTGGCCCTGACAGTTTTTTTAATGGCCAGCTCCAAGACAGAGGGTTGGAGAAGACTAAATTTCTGTGATCCACTGAGGGGAGAGAACTTCTAGTTTCTGTGGCCTGCTTTGGGTAAGAGTTATGAGCAAACAAATATACATGTCCAAAACAAATATACATATATCACCTCAGGAGTCATGAAAAAAAAATCATCACAAGGCCTGAGAATCTGCATTTCTAGAGAACTAGCGGTTGACGCATAGCTGTTTCCTCAGAGACCCCAGAGGCCAAGATTCTTCTTAATGGTGTGGCTGGCCCTCATCTTTGGGAAAGTGGTGCAGTAACAGGGGCACTTAGTCGAGTGGCCACAAAGCACTCTCCTTTCCCACCTCTCAGGGATCTTTAGGGAAAAGTGCTTCCTGGAATGGGCCTTTGCATTTTCTGTACCCCTTATGGAATGCTTTCGCTCCAGACTTTTCCCAAGCCTTTATGGCTTCTTCCTTCCGTGCACCCCACCCCCAGGGCTGACCCCTATCTCCTCCATCCTTTCCTTTTGTTATTTATCCCCTTTTCTAACTGCTCCAAATGTGGACCAGATTTATTTCCTTGTCTACCCGCATCTAGCTAAGATGGGTCTGGATTTCTGATCAATGGAAATTGTTTCTGTAAGCTTCAGTTTGGGATGGTTTATTTTGTATCTGTAGATAACCAACACACTCATTAAACTGAGATGCCTGCTATTTAGGGAGCAACATTAAAATATCTTTGTATCCCTTAACCTAAGAGAAGGAAAGGAAGAACCCATCAGGCCAGCAGGTCACATCAGAACAAGGAACAGATCCACAGGACACGACGTCACACACCAGCTACTAGACTTTGGACTTTTTTTTTTCCCTTCAACATGGACCGTCTTTTCTGGGTGTGAAACTCAGCTAATTTTCTCTAACTTTCTGACTGCAAACAGAGCCTCAGGTCCCAACATCTCGCCTCGGGGTAGAAGGAACCGGTGCAATCAGCCTTTCTCCGGTTGTTGCAAACTCCGGCGGCTGGAGGGGCAGGTTCCTCACCGGAGCCCCATTTCCAGTCTCAGTAGCTGAGTTTTATGGCTCTAAGCAAACCACCTCTGGTTACATAAAGGTATTAGGCGCCGGGAAACACTGGTCCTTTTGTTACCAGCAATCCAGCGCGCTCTGGAAGAAACGCTCTTGGGGTGGGGGTAACCCCTGGAAAGTTGGGCGGGCTTTGTGTTCCCGCTTTTTGGACAGGGAGTGGAGACACAGCGAGAGAGCGAACGAGAGAGCAGAGTTCTTACATGTCTGAAAGTTAAGAAGCGGCCCCAAGGCCTGGGAAGCCCGGGCTTCGGGAACAGCTGGGCGCCAGCGAGCGCTGCGTCCCGAGCGGGGGCCGTGGGCGGGTCCGCGCGCCTCCCTCCCCTCCCCCACCCCCTCCCCCTCTCCGCCCACTTCCCTTTCTGGGCCGGGCGGCCGCGGGCGCGACCTCGCGGGTCGTGAGGAGCGGGGAAGAGCGCGCCGCCCCGCGGGGGGAGGATGCCCCGGTTCCGCCGCGCCCCGAGCCCGCCCTCGGCCGTCCGCGGGCCCACGGGCGGGCGGCGGCAGTGAGCGGAGTCGGCGGGCGAGGACCACGGCCCGCGATGTCACCATTGTTCAGTTGGGTGGCCAAGGTAGGCGGCGTCGGGCGCAGGGCGCCCGGGACGGCGGGAGGGCTCGGCGGGGCCGGCGGCGGCGGCTGGGCCCGGCGCTGCTCATTCATTAGCTCCCGGCCGCCGGGCGGCGCCGCGGCCCACTTCCCGGCGGGAGGGCGGGAGGGCGGCCCCACGCGAGCCCGCGCGCCGCGGCCCCGGCTCGGCCCCGTCCCGCCGGGCGGCTACGGGGATGAGGTTTCCTGACTTTCGGCCTCCGGGAAGTTTTACCGAGCCCTCGAGTCCAGCCCGCTCCTCCACTGCGGGAGTCGGGGCTTGGCGGGGTCCGGGGCCCGCCCGCCGCGGGGCCAGGTGAGCGCGCCGCCTCCGGGGACTGCGAGCCCACCCCTCCGGCGGGCCCCCTCCTGGGAGGAGCGACAGGCCCGTTAGCCGGGCCGTGGACCTCGTCCGAGCGATAATTAGGTGGTGCTTGTAGATCTGCTAATGGGGCAAGGCTTCCCGAGGGTGGATTTTCTGATTACATTTTTATGAATACCTGTTTGTGAGCAGATGTGGCCTCCCCTGTAATTTAAGTGATAACGGAGACCCAGAATCCAGTAACACCGTTTATTAGACAGGTGTGCAATAACTCTCCCCCTGAATCACAGAATTTCATCCTGAGACACAGCTGGTGGTAAGATGAGATGCCCTTCCAAAGTTTTGAGCCATTATGTAGTTTTGGACAGGAAAAAAGCAGAGAACTGTGCCCACATTTAGGAGTTAGAAGGATCAGCTCTTACAAATAAGGTTAAATTATAAAAATAACATTATGTAGTTTAAAAAGTGTGTGTTGTCCAAATATATTTTATGTACTCCTTCTGGGTTTAGGATTAAAGCCAAAAGGAGGGAAAAACCAAATTGAGTCAGTAGTTTTTTACAAAGTTGGTGTGGAGTACATTTTAAAGAACTTACTGCTAGTCGTTTTTGTTTTTGTTTTTTTTTTTTTTTTGTAAGCATTATTGTTCCAGAACTGTTAATAAGATATTATTCACAATAGCAGAGAGAAGGACTTTTGTTAAACGTAAGTAACTTTACTCTGAAGAGGGCAGCGAAAACACCTGACTTCCAGGACATCCTTCTCGGAAGAGTGCATGTATCCTTACTATGCTGATGGGTTCCAAATCTTGTTATTCCAAAATTACATCCAAACAATAGAATAGCAATGGCAAAGACCTATTCAATGTTTGGAACAAATACATGGGTACCTTCACATAATACTTAAAAATGTTTATATTTCATTACCACTGGCTAGTAGTCTTAAATCTATATGCTCAAATTTTTAAAACTTATTTTTACTTTTAGAGAATGTCTCATCCTGTTACCAGTATTATTATTTGATTTTTGGACACAGGGTCTTGATACACAGCCATCCTGGCCTTGAACTCACTTCCTAGTCCAGATTGGCTTCAAATTTATGGATCCTGACTTGGCCTACCAAGTACTGGGATCCTAGGCGTGTGTCACCACGTCCAGCCTGTAATTTTAGACTATGAAATTATTCTTTGAAAGGTCATTTCTTGGGATTGTTGATGGTAAAAGTGTCTGTCATTTCCTGGAGACTGGTTTGTAGTGAAAAGACAAGTTACTAACTCACATAGTAGAGAATGCTACTAAAGAGAGACAGAAGGCATAGCTAATACCCTGAATGTGCATGACCTCAAAGAATATTTATTTACATTTGAATGCAGATGGGGGGGTGGGGAGATGGCTCAATAGAATAAACACTTCTCTGGCAAGCACAAGGGCCTGAGTTCAATTCTTGGTCCCCCCACAAAAAAAAACAAGCTGATGCACATAAGCTGTGCCCCATACAGCTCCTGGGCATCCAGTTAGTCAGCTGATTATTTTCCCCTCAACCTTTGCTACTGCAGCTAACATCTAGTAGGGAAGGAGAAGGGAGGAGTGGGTGTGGGTGGTCGAAGATGGACACCTACACCTGAGCTCATTTCTCAGTGACACATGAATGTTCCATGAATATTGAATGTGTAGAACAATTTCATGATGTGGGAATAAAGCCAAAATGGGGAAGAGCTTTGTTTTAGAAACATTATCCATGAAACAAAAAAGATAAAGTAAGACACATCTCTGTTCTTAATTGGCCACGGTTTGGAACATAAGGGCAGGTGTGCCTTGCATTGCAGATGAGGCTGGGGCTTCATTAGTTTTTTTACTGAGGACACTTGATTTTTTAATATAGATGACAAATAAAAATGAGCTTCTTAGCTTTAGTGATTTTTATACCAAATCCACAGATGCCCTTAACAATTAAGTATGTTTAAGCTTCCATGTGTATGTTTGGGAAAGCTAACAGCAGCAGAATTATTGCTCACTTTCTAGATGTACTGAAAAGATGGACACTGAGGTTCTTGCTAGTCAGTCAAGATAGTGGACTTAAAATATATGTCACTTCATCAAAAAATGAGACCTAAATATAACTAAACTTGCTATTTCAAATCCATATGCAACTTCATGTAATTTATGCTGTGTATTAAGCTATTTTCCAGAGCTCTTTTACTTATTTAGCAAGTGTTCATTGATTACTTCTGTACTAGGTGACATCCATATCCTGAAGGAGCTGATTGACCTTGTACAGTAGATTTGCCCTCAATGTTGCCCAGACTGGCCTCAAATCTGTGATTGTCCTGCCTCAGTCTCCTGGATAGTTTGGAATAATAGGTGTGCACCATCACACTTGGCTAGATTTTTCATTTTTAAAATGTGCACAATGGAGATTCATAAGCCAAATAGTTAAAAATGCATTTGAGAAGAATCCTTTCTTTAAAGCAAGTAAATGATGACCAATTAAACTAATGTTTTACCCCAGCCTGTTGTTCTGTATGGTGCACCTGTAATCCCAGTTCTTGGGAAGCTGAAAACAGAAGGATCACTGTGAGTTTGTTCTGTGTAGATAGAGTTGGTACTAAAATAGAAAGAAAAAAAAAGTTTTATATGAAGCCAAGTTTTCTGTACTTGGGTTTTGCCTAAAACACAGGTTTATAGCAATCTTTCAGCTCAACATTACATAAAGATATCCAACACATACATACTTGTGAAGCACTGCTGGCTGTCAAATACTGTTTGATAAAACTATTTTGCAACAAAGAGGTGGACTTGTTCCCTGTTTTTATTCAGCTCACATTCTACATGGGAGAGACAAGCCAGGTACTTTCAGATGGTAGGCTGCCCTAGGAAAGGAGAGAAAATAAGTAACGGGAGCAGGTGGTGCAGGGTGGCCTCTCCCTGAGTGGTGAGGGGACCCTGGTGTGCTCCAGGTGGAGCAGCTGGAAGACATCTGGGTAATGGAGGATGGAGAGGTGGGTCCAGAGAGGGAATCTGCACCTGGCAGACACAGTGTATGTAGCATTTGGATTTGCTTTTAAGTGTGGTAAGAAGCTATTAGGTGTAAAAGAGAGGATGATGTCAGCTGATGGGTATTTTAATTTTTTTTTTTTTTTTGGCGGAACCAGGGATTGAACTCAGACCCTTGTGCTTGCCAGGGAAGCACTTACTCCACTGAGCCATCTCCCCAGCCCCAGATAGGTATTTTAGATGGATGCAGAAGGTTCACTTAGATTGTTTGGTTATCTTAGCTTAGATTTGGGGAGTGAGGGAGGAGCCTGGGAAGCTGCATCGTGTGTGTGTGTGTGTGTG
>PVKA01008162.1:0-20128 GCA_004027165.1 Ctenomys sociabilis | reverse complement strand
AAGTAACAGTACTGTGCTTCTTCTGTGCTGAGTATAAGTGTAGCTTGTTGTTTGCTTAGCTTCTTCTGATCACAGTGTTCAGGCACAGCGCTGTCCTGGCTCAGGGCTTATTTATCTCTGAGGTTTCTCCACTGGACCTGCCCATCTTGGATGCCTCTGACCAGTTGGTTTGCCCTTCTGTTCAGTAGTGCCCAGTGCCTTCCTGTAAGGAGTGAGGTAGCATTGCAGATACTGATTTAGGCAACAGTTCTGTTAGTTACATTGCTTCAAGTTGGGTGAAGTTTATTTGTCCTTGAGTTGTATCCTAGGTTAATGCAATAGATTAGCTAACCATTTAAGAAAAAATTTAAAAAAGAAAAAGTTTTTTGTGTACACTCATGACAGTAAGAGAGAAGAATTTACTGTCCTAGTCAAACCAGACATTGAAATTAAAACATTTGCTGCTTCTGCTTAACAAGACTTGGCAGGCTAGCTGACTGGTAGTGGTTACCCCCTCTTTGCTTCTAGGAGCTCCATTTGGATTAAGTGCTAATAACGGATAGGATAGTTTGATTCACAGTGGAGAAAGCAAGGGGAAAACTCCACCTACTCACAACTGATCTCACATGGAGAAAAAAGCTAATTAAGATACAATTAGTTCTCTTAGATTCTTTAAGCTAATCTTAGCCTATATGTGTTTGTGCTGTGGTCTTCCTTTGTGAGGATCGGAACTCTTTCCATCCTTTGTTCCTTTCCCAAGACTCTGATTGACTAATTGTTCACTGGATGGATGCACCAAGCAGGGGAATAATGGGAAGGCAGTTGGAGTGATGCCTGCCTCAGGCCCGGGGTCTATGGAGAACTGCAGTCACTGGGTTGGTAAGGCCGGAGGGAGGTTCCTGGAGGGAGCAGCAGATGTGAGAGTCCAATAGATGACTAGGAGCCAGGCTCTGTGCACCTTGTACACCCCTTTCAAAGCTCTGTCTTTCCATTCTGGGGTAATCAGAATCCATCGGGGACCATAGCTGATCTTTCCCCAAAGTCTTCCAGCGGTGTGGTGCATTATGTATTATGTCATGTGTTGCGATTATTTGAATATTGTACCATTTTAGTAGTCTGTAAACTATATGAAAAAAGGATGGTTCAGCAAGTATGTTATGCAATCCAGTATCCTTCATTTCCAGGGAGCCGCTAGGTGATTTCCTGTCTGCTGGGGACCATATGTTGAATGGCAGTGCATATATATGCTGTTGTCTCTATCAAGGATATAGGAATTCTTCTTAAAGAACAACCCCCATTATTTCACAGTAGTCACTTGTATCTCTTGGGAGGATAGTAATGGAAAGTGTGTCCCATGAAATGAAACATTAAAAAAAAAAAACCTGATCTTGAAATTGGGAGTCTTAGGAACAGGAGTAGAAGGAAAAATTTGCACTGCATATTCTTGCATCTTTTTAAAAATTGTAATCTTTATATATTAGCTATTCAGTTTAACAAAAATAAAGGAACCTCTTTTTTTTCAGTGCATTTAACTTTTTCTCAAATACCATTAGAATATGACAGACTAGGAATCTAACTGTTTAAAAAATAGATATAGGGTCATAGCAAAACTGCACGGAATGTAGAGTGCAATATAAAGTACTCCCTGCCCCACACATGCACGGCCTCCCCCCTTATCAGTGTCCCCAGTGGAGGGGTACACTGGCTACAGCTGATGGTGCCGCTTTGATCCTGAATTAGCACCCAAAGCCATGGTTACTTTGGCATTGTACACTTTATGGGTTTGAAGAAGTCTGTAATGATGCATGTCCACTGTAGAACAGCTTCGTTGCCTCCAGATCCGCTCTGCCCCATCTTTTCATTTCTCTTTTCCTGAGCTCTTGACAACCTCTGCTTTTTTATTCTGAGGATGCAACCCAGGGCCTTCACTTAAGATCCTAATGCCTCAGTCTCTCCAGAGTGCTGAGATTATAGGCTTGCACCACCATTCCCTATAATAGTTCATTTCTTTTTAGTGCTAAATAATAGTCCATTGTTTACATATTCCGTTGTTTACATGTGCTGTGCATGATCCATTCACCTTTAGAAGGAAATTTTGGATGCTTCCATGTTATCTATAAAGCTATTACAAACATCTGTATATATATATTTTTATGTAGAAGTAATTTTCAACTCCTTTCAGAGATTACCAAGGAATTACCGTTACTAGAACATATGGTAAGTGTATGTTTAAGTTTTGTGAGAAGCTGCCAAGCTCTCTTCGAGTGTCTATTCTTATGTTCTTGCAAGCAGTCAATCAGGATTCCTGGTGCTCCTCTTTGCCCACATTTGATGATAACAGTGTTCTGGGTTTTTGTCCTCCTAGTTAGGTATATTGGTGTTAGCTCATGGTTTCTTTTATTTTCATTTAAGATGTTTTTTAAATTTAAAATGTTATTACAAATAAAATGCACGTCATTGGTTAAGATTCCTAATAAGATATGATGGGGGAGGCTTCCTTTTCTTTTGGTTAACTTTTTAGGGACTAGTTTATAGTACATGTGTGTGGTATATAAGGCTGACACTCCCCTGGGGACTTGGTACATAGCACATCTTAATTCCTCCTTTTAATCTCCTTCTCTTTTCCTCTTCCCTGATCCACTCATCCCTGGATCCCTTTCCCTTTTTTTTTTTTCTTGGTTACATTTGCAGTACACGGTGCTTGCCTTGTGTGGAGTGGATACATGAACACAGCACATCTTGCATTCTGAAATCTCACTCTTCCCATCCCTTTCTCTTCCTTCCGCTCTTAATGCCTTTTCCCTTTGAGAAAGATCTGTCTTCTTGCTGTCTGTTATCTTGTGCTTTGCTCTTCAGTTTTACTTTGGGTTTCTCATGTAAGAAAAGCCATGTGACATTTCAGTTTGCGTGCCTGCCTATTTCAGTTAACGTTGTTGTCTCCAGGTGCATCCATTTTCCTACAAATGACCCAGCATCATCTTTCTTTAGGCTGAGAAGTACTCTGTTAGATGTAAACACATTTTCCTTATCCATTCAGTTTTTGATGGACATACAGTGTGCTGCTCCGATTTGGCTATCCTATATGAATTGTGCTGTTATAAAACATGGATATGCATGTATCACTGTACTATGATGCCTGTAACTGCCTTGAGAGAATACCAAATAGAGCTGGGTCAAATGGAATTTCTAGCTGTACATTGCTGGGGAATCTCCACACTGATTTCCATAGTGGTTGTGCTAGCCTGCCTTCCCAGCAACAGTGGAGAAGGGTTCCTTTTTACCTGCAGCCTCTCTCAGGATGGTTTGTTATGATTTGATTTCTTGATGGTGGCCCTTCTTTTGGGAGTAAGACGGAATTTCTCTAAAGGCCAACAATACTGAGCATTTCTTCATTTATTTCTTGGCCATTTGTACTTCTTCTGGGAAGTATCTAAAGCACTAGAAATGTTAGTCTTTTGAATTTTTTGTTATTATATGTAACAGTATACATGAATAACTGTAAAATGTATAGAAAAGCAAAGCTTTAGCTGGTTGTATTTGTGAATCTCAATGAAACACCTCTGATTTCTACATCTTAAAATATCTCCAATCTTTGCTTCCTGGAAGAGTGATGACCCAGGGGTCTGCTGTTTTGTTAGAGGTACATGAAAGGCTTGAAGGAGGCAGATTTCCTCAGTTTCCATGTGCTTTGCTCTTTTTCCTGCACATTATCTTTTCTGTGCGAGGTGTGTATGAGTTCAGGCTCAGAGGCTTGCTTGTATAACTTTAATTGAACTTTGCTAAGTTAACTTTTGCTAAACCTGTTTTATTTATAAAAATGAACCTAAGATACATTATTTGTTCTGTTTATCTTTTGCTTTTTTTCAGATTCTGTTTTAACTTTTGGGACCTAAGACTAATTTTGTCATTAAGGCACATAAGCATGGGTCTGTGAGACCCAAATTTATTATTTGGAATAAAAGTTTATTCTTTATTTCTATTGATGATTATTAATTTTCATGTTATGAGTTTTATTATATTAAACAGTGAGTACTTAACAGAGAAAAGTATCACAAAAGTATTGAGTTTTTTAGTATTTGTAGAGTGTTTATAAAAAGCATTACAGTTTTTAATATTTAATATACAGTCTTAAAAAATGAGTAATAAATTGTTATATGAACTACAGAAAAGACCAGTAGCACTCTACCCCTCAAAATAATTTTTACTTCAGTTATCACACCTAAAACAGTCTTAACAACAGCATATTCAGTAAACTTGCACTGCTTACACTGGCAGCGAATGTTTTGTACTTTCTTGGCCATTCTGTAATGCACACTTGCCACCTCAGTGGTCTTGCTGTTTTTTTTTTTTTTTTTTTTTCAGGAGGTTGCAGCCTGTAGTCAACAGGAACATAAAACATCAATAAAACAAATTATTTTTAATCTGTGTTATGCATTTAAAATAGACATCAACACTTTCACATCAGCTGTGCACTGGTTTCCAAAACCTAAAAGATAAAACATCATCAAAAAATTCCTGTATGAACTATAATGAAAATACCAGAAGAATTCTACCACAAAAGCAAGCTTTGCTCCAATTGTCACATCAAAGGCAGTCTTTTTTTGGCAGAACCCGGGATTGAACTCAGGCCTTGCACTTGCCAGGGAAGCGCTTATTCCACTGAGCCATCTCCTGGGCCCAAAGGCAGTCTTCATATTGTGACTACTGCATGCTCCATGGACGCATCTCACACTGAGAGCACAACCGCTTACCTTTTCCTTTCCTGTGTGGCAGTCTTGTCACCTGTCTTGCTTTCCTGTTGCCACAGTAGGTCTTAGGGATGGTGCATCTGCCTGTTCACCTGTCAGCTCACCAGTGTGCGCCTCAGGTTTTCTGCATAGTTTTCTGAGCAGAAACATTCTGTTTTTCTTCTCTGCAAATGATCTCTTGTGAGCTCCAGACCTAATTCTTTAAGAAAATTTCCCTGATCTTTTGCACTTTTTTTTCCTTTGTAAACTATCAAACTATTTATGCTACACATGTTTAAGATTGAGTAAAAAAACCACCATTGGCCACTGTTTTGTGTTTCAGGCGACATCGTGGCTGCTGCGGAACTCATCAACACCTGCTCCACTTAGGTTTTGTTGTTGCAAGTTTCCCTGTCAGTATTTCCATCGTGGTGAAATGTGGACATCAGCAGTGCTAGTTTGCCTTTTCTTTTCCATATATGAGGTCATATATTTTTCTGGAAGTCAAAGATTATACTATATTACTCAGTTTGAAATCATAACATTTAATGTGAAATGCCCACTTAATTCCTGTTCACAGCTCCTAACCTAGTCAGCTTGTGTTCTCTTAACAAATGTAATCTCATTTGGAAACTGGTAAACCAGTTGTTGAATTCCAATTAGTTTGGGAGCTAGGAGCAAATCTGTTCACCGCATCACACAAATAAGAACTTGATGGCTGAGTTCCAAGATACCTATCTACATTGAAAGAATAGTAAGTCTTTGTATTTAAATGGACATAAATTTTTATGCTTTTTTTTTTTTAGGACAGAGTCTATAGGGTCTCACTGGGTAGATCGGACTTGTAGTGACCCTCCTGTTTACAGCCTCCCAAGTGCTGAGATTACAGGTGTGTGCCACAATGCCCAGTTTTAATCATCTTAGCACACCCTGTGGGTGGACCCACATGGCAGGCCCTGGGATTGAATTCCTGGCCCCTGCATCTGTCTAAGCAGGTGCTTTAATCTGCTGAACTATTTGGCTGGCCCTTGTATTTTGACTCATTGCTTTTCCATGTCTATTTTTTGTCTTTGAGACAGGGTTTCACTATGGAGCCAGGCTAGCCTCAAACTTGAAATGATCTTTCTGCTTCATCCTACCCTCCACCCCTGCCGGGATTCTAGGTGTGTACCACCACACCTGGCTTTAAATTCATCTAGTGGTTTTCTTAAATATGGCTATTGGTGCATTCAGAAGATTTTGCTTGCCTTTCAGCCTGAGTATATTTCACAGCATTGTGTAGCATTTTGCCTAATGCAGTTTCCAACATGAAGAGCAGTGCTGGCATTCTCTCCAGTATGTTTCACCTCTGACAAGACCCTCACTGTACTTTGCAACCTACTTCTAACATAGGACAGTTTCATTTGTGTGGTTGTTTTGCATTTCAGCTAGTCAAATATGTACTTGCAAATTTCTACTCACACATTATACTCATTCACTACAAATATGTGCTGCTGTTTGCTTTATCACCTGCATCCCAGAGGGCTGCATCTCCTGTTTCTATGTCATTGATTCTTGCTCTGCCTTACCCTCACAGGGACTTTGGCTCACATGGACAATGCCCAAGTTGTCTTCATCAGCAGCATAATGCATTTGTACCACTGTTCTGTTACTATAATGGAACATATTCATCATCCATGCAGGAGTAATCTGATGATTCATTCTTGCTGTTGTTGGGTTTTGTTTAATTTTTAAAAAAAAAAATATTTAGTACAGGGTTTATAGGGTCTCTCAACACAGATCGGACTCATAGTGATCCTCCTGTTTTCAGCCTCCCCATGCTGGGATTGCAGGAGCATGCCACCATGCTCAGTCTCAATCGCCCTCTCAGTGCACCCTGGGGGTGGGGCCAGTATGGCACACTGGGGATTGAACCCCCAGCCCCTGCGTCTGCCTAAGCAGGCACTTTAATCCACTGAGCTATCTGGCTGGCCCATGTACTTAATTCTTGAAGTGATTGTGGAAGTGATCATTCCTCTCTCTACATTTTTGGGAAAGGAGTATGAAGAAATGGAAATTCAGAGTGGAGGCAACCTGTTTACCATGCATAATAATATGTATCTTGAAGTTTAGATAGTGTGAGATGACTAAATATAGCTAGTTAACATGTACACTATCTCGCACAGCTTTTTTGTGGTGAGGACACTTTAAAAAAAAAGAACACTATATTTTTCTGGGGTGTTGCTCAGTGGTGGAGTGGTTGCTTCACATGTGTGAGGCCCTGGGTTTCATCCCTAGAGTTATTAAAAAAGTGTTAGCTGTAAAAATATGTTACGAGCACATTGTACAATAGAAATTGTAGCTGTTAAGATTAAAACATGAATCATATGGCTCTTGATTTATGTTTTATCTATTGTAGTTGTGCTATCTCAGAATAAAGGGACACATCCCTGAACAAGGTTAGCAGGTATTAAACAATATCATGTCTCCTTGAGAAATGGAGCTTTCTTCCTCATTCTTAGGTGAGAGTCACATGTTCACTTAAGGGTATAAGGTTGAAACTCTTGAAGTATAGTGGATATTTTTGATGTCCTTGCTCTTCATGCTGTTCTGAGAAAGGGGAAAAAAACAGGAAAGAGAATCACTGGTAGGAGAGTGAAGGTAGGTCAGGATGGGAAGGTTGTTCAGGCTGTTGAGTGATCAGAAGAGACCGGTCGAGGTGATCACAGACTGACTTTGCGTTTTCTGTTGATTTGAGTTTTGGGTTTAAGAGTGTTATGTATTTTCTGTTTTCTTTTATAAAGAACACCCTGTTTTATAGTTATTCCACTTACCTGCAATATGTACTTTAAGTTGACAGTGTCCTGAACAGGCTTTTTTAGAGAATCCTGTCACGGGGGATGATTCTCCTGCCATGATGGCTCAGGCAGGAAGTTAATAGTGTGGCCAGAGGCCCAGGTTTGTCCTGTGTTTGCAGTTTAGGATTCACCGATGACATAGCAGAGGTGATCATTACTCACACCCCATGAAGTAGTCTTGTTTGGACATCAACTGAGAAGATGTATTAAGCTTTCTTTAGCTTGGGGTTGTTTGGGAATACCTTACCTGGATTTAGTCATGCATTTCCAATAAATTTCAGGATCTTGAGCAGATACTACTTCCCAAGGCCTCAGTCCTTAACTGTGAATGACTGCCATGGTTGCTGTCGGTTTGGACTCCTTGCCTCTCTGACTGCAAGTCAGGATAAGAATCTCTAGGGAAGAGGAGAGAGAGGGTCTGTGGAGTCACAGGGCTGGAACAGAGTCCCTCTCTTCCATTTATCAGTGGATACATGACTTTGAGTAAGTTTATTTTGCTTTAAGTGTCAATGTGCATTACCTGTAAAATAGAGATAAATAACCTCCTTCCAGGCTACTGAGGATTTAGCCACACATACTTAGCTAAGTCCTGCTGAGATTAAGTACATAACTGATCTGTCACTACCATCACTGTTACATCATTGAGTTTATGTGTGGAGAAGGCCTTTGTAGTTTTGCATTTCTGTCCCTCCTCCTTTGTGAGACAAGGCCTTCCTAGGTCTTGTACTTGGGGCCATCCTCCTGCCTCAGCCTCCTGAGTGGTGCAGTTGCAGGTGTGGGTCATTACCCTTCCTGGCCTTGTTTGTTCTTTTTTCTTTTCTTTTTTTTGGTGTTTAATACAGAGTCTACAGGGTCTCACTATGCAGATTGGACTTGCAGTGATTCTCCTGTTTTCAGCCTCCCAAGTGCTGGGATTACAGGTGGGCGCCACCAAGTCCAATCTCAGTTGCCATCTCAGCATGCCCTGGGGGTGGGACTGGCATAGCATGCCCGGAATCAAACCTCCAACCCTGCATCTGCCTAAGCAGGCGATTCAGTCCACTGAGCTATCTGGCTGGCTCTTGTTCACTCTTTTTTTTTTACCAATAAAAAAATACCTTTATAATGAGCTTGAGGCTTAAATCCTGACTGTGAAAAAGGAAACCCAAATTGTTGGCCCTCTTTGGAATGTACCTCCAGGTAAGGGTTCCTTGTAACCTCATTACCTCATTTTAAGGAATTTTACATAAATGTCACACAAGTGCCACAAGGTTTACATTTCACTGAAACTGTTGACCAGCTGCTTCCCATGGACAATTGTGATTCAGTATTTGCCATAAACCCCAATTTCTCATTATTTGTTGCAATTTTGTAATCCTATGTGGGGGTCCAGCCCTCACAGACAGGATCAGGGTAGAGGTAGAACTGAACAAAAAGAAAGTTGCAGGAGGTCTGGACAACTGGTCCAGCAATGAGTTTATTTTGCTTTAAGCTTTTATACAAAAAGTCTTGATCCTATGACCAACATTTGTTCTAGTAAACTCAAAACTTGCTTATTTTTATTCACTCTTTTTAAAGATGAAAAATATGAAGCCCTTCATAGGTGAGATGATTTGTAGAGACTTGTTGGTCTTTCGGTGGTCCCTGGTAGAAAATGGGAGAAAGCAAGAAGATTTAAAAAATAAAGGCAAGAGATAAGAGCTGATGGACAAAGGACTTGGAGAACAATAAAAGTGTTTATTTATACCCTTGTGAAGTTAGTATCTTGAGACATAAGGTTACCTAGCAACTAATGACTGAAACTGTCCAGGCAGGATACTTTTCTCAAGATTGAGGTAATTTGACTGCTTTAGGCACTGTGGCCTTGTCCTGCCCTCACACATTTGACCAGTTCCCGGTTTCCATGGCTCCCAACATTGGCTCTCCCTGATGTCCAGCTAAAACCTAAGCAAGGTGTTCTGACAGTTTAGAGCTCTACACTCCATTATAATATTTAGGTTCCATCTATTAACATATTGTGCATGAGTTGAACCTTAGGGCGTAAGCAGTTTGGATAAGGGTGATGGTAGAGAACTACACTGGCCTCTGCTACCTTGCCTGAAGTCACCTCTGCATCTTTGCTTCTTGTCCCCTGAAATAAGGGGAGGCTAGGGCTGCTGGATGATTGCTGGTGTTTTTCTAGTCTCACAACCATGAAGAATCTTTTCATTGCCAAGGCTGATAAACTCCAGGAAAAGTTTGCCAACCAAATATGTAGGTCCTCCAATTTTAGAAAATTTTAAAAATAGGAAGTTTTTTTAGTAGAGTTTATATTTGTAAGCCTACAAAAGGCAGAAAATTAGTCAAATGGTGTTTTTGCGGAAGCTCTTTTTACAGGGTGGACCCAGAGGAAACGAGTCATTAGGTGAAAATAAACTTAAGATTTTTAACACAATATTTGCTTAGACATTTAGACAGGTCTATTGTGCAGATCTCTATTGTGTCAAGCTTCTTCTTAAAAACACTTGTGTAAATTTCCAAATATGAAGTGCTAGAGCTTATGAAATTTGACCTCAAAGGCAAACTAAAAACTTACTTATGAATAATGAGCATATGGTTCCTTATGTACTGATTATTATAAACTACTCAGTAAGCATGAATATTACTAATCTATTGCCAGAACTCTCTTGTTGCTTCTGAGTCATTGTCCTCAGTTCTAGAATCTATCTGGGTGAATGGAAGGGATTCTACTCTAAACATAAGTAAATATCATACACTGAAACTTAAATTACTTTTGTTTTAGTAAAGGCAGCCTTTTTTCTACTATTCTGTTTTGGTGTATGCACCAAAGTTTGATTTCTGCAGATTCTGTAGTGTGCAAATCATTTGAAGCTGTGATCTCTTGGAAAGAGCCTAGTGTTGACCATCAACCCCTGGTGGTTCTGCAGTTACTATACTGCTTGGGGAAGGGAGCAGTGTACTGTTGCCAAATGCCCTTAGTCTAGAATCTGGGTGCTTCTCCAAGTTCATTGTCAGATACATTGTGTTACTGTGCTTGTCATCTGTGCATGCAGAATGAGACACAGAGAGAGAGAGAGAGAGAGAGAGAGAGGGAGAGAGAAAGAGAGAGAGAGGGAGGGAGGAGAGACAGACAGAGACACCTCTTAGAGGAAAAGTCATATGTGAAGGTAATCACACAATAGTCCTGCCATAAGGAGGACCAGGGACCCACAGTGCTCTCCAGCCAGTATTTTTTTTTTTTTCAGAACTGGGGATTGAAGTCAGGCCCTTGCACTTGCCAGGCAAGTGCTTATTCTACTAGCCATCTCCCTGGCCTCCCTCTCTAGCCAGTCTTGCTGTACAGAAGAAATACACCATTTGGCTAATTCCAAATGTAGTACACTGAGTTAATCAGGGATGATCAGCATCCACTGTAGACTTGTGAAAAGCTTGACTTTTCAGCCTGGGAGCCAGAAATGAGGTTTGGATATAGATATTAAGAAAGGACCAGACCAGTCTAGGCTACAAAGTGAGCTCAAGGCCAGCCTGAAATGTGTAGAGACACCCTGGCTCAAAATAAGGGACTATAGTGTCCTGCACTACAGAGGCCCTGGCTCTGCACATTCCCTTTACAATGTTTTATTTTAGCCCTGCTTGAATAGACAGAGGTAGTGGAGCCCACCTGGCTGGCTCTCTGTCTCTGGGGGAGAGGGTGATCTCCCATCAGGCAGAATGCAGACCCTGTGGGAGCACCAAGCTCTTTTGCCCACAGAACCTGCTGATGAACTTGACAGTACAAACCTGGCAAGTCTCTGAGTCTCAAAGAAAATCCCTTAGTCACTGGGAATGTGGGCACTGGCTTCCCCACCTGACACTTCATTCAGTGGGCTTAGCGGTTTAGCCTGTGTGTTTGTCAGCTTCCTCATGGGGCATGCACTCTTCAGGCGCAGTTACCTTCCATGGTTTAGATCTAAAATGACGTTTAGAAGCCTCAGGTGTTTAGAGGTGATCAGATCATGGGAGCATGATAATATCAGGGGCTTGGTTCCCTAATGAGTTTAGGGCTGAAGGTGATGTTGGGGGCAGAACCTGGTGAGATTCTGACCCCTAGGGGTGTGGTGTGGAAGGGCGTGGCACAGCCCTCTGCCACTCTCTTGACTATTTCCTGTGTGCCATTCATGTCCTCCACCAGGCCCTCTTGCCATGCCATCCTGCCTGTTGGAGCCCCTTGACTATGGGCAGCAAGCATGAACCAAAGTAAACCTTCCCTCCTCTGTGTGGTGGGTATCAGGTACTGGGACCCAGTGATGAGGAAAGTAACCAAGAACCCTAATAAGGAAATATTACACCGAAGCCTACTTCATTACAATGAAAAGCAAATCATGAGGACTTGGAGCACAGTAGAAAAACAATTGACCAGGGAAGACTGGTTCTGTCCAGCCTGGCTCTGTAACTGGATGCCACTGGTTCTCGCTCTCCATGGCTTACTGTCCTGACCTCTAAGGTAAACAGATGGAAATGAGCGATTCCAGAGTGTCATCCAAGACATGGGACAGGACATTCCATCCACACAGAAAGAGCCACAGGCGCAGCGGTGGCGTGCACATGGGCAGACCTCAGGATGCTAGGGAAGTGGATTTGCCTAGAAGGGAGCTTGCACAGAGGTCAGATGAAATAATGCAGTGAGAGTTGGTCAGAGCCTCTGTAGGCAAGACTCCCTTACCTTCTGGAAGATCTGTCAGAGAGGGGAGCTAGGGGTGGGAGTGGACCAGAGGCAGGGCCATGTGGGGATAGGCCTAGACCAGCATTTATGATTTGGGCTTAAGGTGAGAAAAAGCAGATACCTGGTTCATGGAAAGATGGAGAAGTGACAAGGAGTGGAAGCTGTTTTCCAAGTTTGGAACCTGGCTGCCCGGAAGGTGACCTGTAAGTAAGAAAGAGACCTGTATTAGGGCAGAAACTGTGAGTTTGATTTGGATGTTTTAAGGTCAAGGTGCATGAAGTCTGGATGATTCTTTGAAGAGGTGACTGACTGTTTACATCATTTAAGCAGAGTTAGGGATGTAGATGAAGTCATTGTCTTTGTTGGCTTTAGGGGATGTAGACAGTGGAAGAGCATTTTACTGTGTTCTAAAGGAGGTATGATTTCACTACACTACTGTTCCTCTCTTTAGGGCTTGTCTTTATCTATTTATTTTTTAGGGCTTATCTTTTATCAGAAGTCCTTGGCTTTGTAAATCAAATTAGCATTCAGAGGCTGTACTTCTAGTGGATGGGTAGAATCTGATTCCCTGATTGTAGAGGTGGGCTCAATGTGTCTCTTGGTTTACTGTATCTCTGTCAGCCTCCTGTTCTGGTGTAGTTCTTTAGGAATGTAACTGATGGTGAAATAGCTGATTCTGTGAATATTAAGCCCCCAGGCCTCGAGTAGGGAGCCAAGCAGTGAGAGAACTGTGCTTTCAGCCTGGCTCCCACCTGGTGGTGACTGTAGCTTTGCAGGTCCACCATGCCCATCTCTTCTTTTGCCCTTGAATATTGTAATTTTCATTTGACTTGTAGTATTTGCACATAGCATGCGTACCGTGACAGTCAGGGCAGATACACTTTGTGTCTAAAGGAGGTATGATTTCACTACACTACTGTTCCTCTCCTTAGGGCTTTTTTTTCCCACCCAGCCCCACCAGAAGAACAGAACTGATGTCTCTCCTGTGGCAGATTCGTTCCTTCTGCAGATTCCAGCAGGCCCTTGTCACCTGCTATAGTCTCTGCTCAGAGCTTTACGGATTCCACACTAGCTGTTACTGTTGGTTTTAGGCTTCTCAAACCACAGGGCTGATGGCATCTGCCTAGAAGCCGTTGTAGGAAGGCTGAAGCAGGACTGCAAGTTCCAGGCTACCCTGAGCACCTTAACAGGAACCTGTTACAAGTTTAGGAATAAAAAGGGGCTGGCGGAGTGCTCAGTGGTAGAAGATCCCTGCTTTCATTCCCCGGTAACCCTCTCCCTCTCCCCCTCCCCCTCTCTCAGCATGGCCTGTTCAACAAGAAGGATGAGGAGAGGGACTTCTCCATGTAAAGATGGTATTTCTCCTAAAACCCTAGATTTTTTTTTCTTTTGGTTCATATTCTCTGTCTCTTTCTCCTTCTTTCTCTCCTCCTCTCCCTCCCATGCTCGTCACTCCTCCCTCCCCCTTTTCTCCCCCTCCCTCTCACTTTCTTTGCTTTCCAGGCCATTCTGCAGGTTTATCTTGGGTTTACCGTCAACTAAAATCCTTAAATCTTTCTCATATGAACTTTTGGCAAGTTTGTTTACCCATGGGTACTTCTCAGCTGAAGGTTATTGGCTTTTTTTTTTTTTTTAACTTAATAATACTGTACTTAAAAAATTGAATCTATTTGAAGACAGTGAAAACAGTGTGTGTAAAGGATAAGAAAAGGTGCTGAATTGACAGGCAAAAGTCACAAATGACCTTATTTCTGCTATCCAGAGCCAGCATGAGTAGCCCAATCTGGATCTTTATATAGAGAAGGTCTATTTAAAAGTATGCCTCTTTTGCTGAAAATAAGTGTGTCTCTTTCCTCCTAGAAGACACAATTGCTTTCCTATATACATTTTCTACTACAAATATATTTTTTTCCTTCTAATCTGTCAGAAATTTTGGGCAGAATGCAAATGCAAGAGAGTAGTAGGTGGAGAGTTATTTTGAACCACAGTACACCCTGGTTTCATTTTCTGGAGTTTCCAATTTTTCTTTAGAAATGTAATGTGCCTAAAACAAAGAGTGCTCATATGACTATCAAGTTGTTATCTGTATTCAGATTTCTGATTTTTTTTTGCAGAACTGGGGATTGAACTCAGGTCCTTGTGCTTGCCAGGGAAGCACTTATTCCACTGAGCCATCTCCCTGACCCCTAGATTTCTGATTTATTGCAGTAGGGGTGCTCAGTGTTTCTGCTTCTACCCACAGAGCCCCCCATACTCTGTCCAGCCACTGGCTCTTGCCTGTTTCACATGTCTCAACTTCATACTCTTTCTGTTGTCTCCTTAGGTGCTCCTTCATCAGTCATTTATTTACTCTCTGTATGAGCAGTTGCTCTGAGTCAGAAATCTGTCCTTGCCTCTGACTGTGTGTGTGTGCACATGGTTGTATAAAGTACTGTTTGCTCGTAAAGCCTTCCTTACATCATAGTAAAGTTAAGACTACTACTTGTTTATCTAAATACTATAATTATAACTAATACGTTTACCTGCAGCACTCTGGAGTATTTTCAAGTAATTATTTAAACTGAGGTTCCTGTTACGGTGAAACCAAAAACTGCTACCTGTTTGCCTCACACATTAAAGTGTGTGCTTAGTGAACATGAACATCCCAGCCGGCCCAAAGGATCCTTGGGATGAGATACTACCCGCCCTCAGCCCAGAGTGTAAGTTGGGAGGCTCCGTGGGAACCCAGAGAGCAGTCCTGGGCAAATGGGTTCAGAAGAGCCAAAAGGGCAGTAGACACTTGGTTGAAGGGGGATTCTAGAATAAAGCCTCACTTCATTAGTTGTCCAAGGTGAGCTGTTCCCTTTCAAACAGGCTTCCAAGGGTGTTTGGTCTTACTTTTTTTGTCCTCCCATCAGCAGGGATAATACAAAGTTGATAGCAGAAACACTTTGCCATCTGTCTTTGTATTGCACTAAGTTATGTTCAGGGACTAACTAGGCAGTGAATCACACTGGACCTAAATTGAATATTCTTAACATTTGAAAAAGTTATGATGTAGTTGTATTGATGCAGAGTTTAATGATACATACTTGTAATCACACCTATCTGTGAGGCTAAGGCAGAAGAAGCCTCACAAGTTTGAAGCCAAACTTGTGTGAGCCCTAGCTCAGAAAATATGTGAATGAAGGAAAGAATAAAAGGACTAGGGGTGCAGCTCAGTGCTCCCGGGATACAGTTCCCCAGTAGTGCAAACCATTATGTAGAAATTCATTCCATTATTCTAAGTACTAGACACAAGTTTTACTCAGGTGGGATTCATTTTCTTTAGGACTATATCCTATCCTTTTGACTTCTCTTTGTAGACTTTGATGGCAGTAGCTTTGGCAGAAGTTTCCCATTTTCATTTAGACTTAGTAGTCTGGGGATGGTGGGGTGGTATTGACTGAAATACTTATATATATGTACACTACATGGTCTTTTTTTTTTTTTTTCTTTTTGGTGGAACTGGGGATTGAACTCAGACCCTTGTGCTTGCCAGGGAAATGCTTATTTCACTGAACCATCTCCCCAACTCCCTGCATGGTCTTAAAGGAGATGAGTAGTGATGGTTATTTTTTTACCTTTTGAGTTGCTGATTCTCTTTTGTCTGGTTAGTCAAATGCTCCCTGACCTGGGGTAGGAGGTAGGAAGTCAGTGGGTCCATGTACTTTTTTTTTCCCTGTGGCCAGCTCAGCCCATTCTGGGGGTGAGCTGTGGTGCCAGAATTGAATCTCAGTCCAAGTGTGTTTGCCTAAGAAGGTGCTTTAGACCACTGGCCCCATGGGTCTATGTACTTGGGAAGGGAAAAACATCATACCATTATTTTCACTGACTTTTAATTGAAAGGCAATGTATCTTTTGATTATGAATATGGTTGCAAACCCACTAAGGCATAAGAAGTCCCGTGACTGTAGCATCAATAAAGTCAGTTACCACTGTTTCTGTTCCCAGTGCCGCTGATGCCAGATGAGTTGGGTTCTTCACATCAGCATCCAGGTTTCCTGCTCTCTGGATGCTGGCTGGGGCTCCAGAGATTCAGTGCAGTCTGCCCAGACTGCCCAGAATTAGTGTAGCCCTGACCGTTAAGGGCTCTGTGTCTCAAGGTTGCACATACCCACTTCGGGCTCCAGTCACCAGCATAGGCCTCCCTTCTGAACAGTAAAGCAAGGGTTCCACATCCCTCCTCAGGTGCTGTGGCTGGCTTGAATGGCCTACAGAACTCCAGACCTTTTGTACTTAACGTTAGCAGTTTATTATCAAGGACCAAGCACAGGACCATCTGTGTGGAAAAGGGGCAAGGCTTGGCTGGGGCCTGGGAGGTGCAGGGCTGCTCTCAGGCATTTACCACAGGAAGCTGTGTTGTTTTAGTGATTTTTGTGAATGCTCCGTTACATGGTCATATTGATTATTGGCCAGTGGTGGTGACCTTTGTTACAGCCTTTCCATTTCCAGGAGCTGGTATGGGGCCTCTGGTTCCAGCCCTTTAATCATGTGACTGATTTCTCTGGTAACCAGCCAGAGCTGAACTGTCTGGGGCACTCGAAATTCAGATATGGATAATGAGACACTCTTACCACTCCAAGAATTTTGGAAGAGTGTAGAAGCTCCTTTGCTAGAAACTAGGAGCCAAAACCAAGTATCCCAGTTTTCATGTTGTGTCATGTACCATTGCATCTTTGTTATGTACTTGTCAAAAATACTGTGTGTTCATTATTACTTGGAATTATATGTGAGTATGTGGCCGATCTTGTTAATATGGTGATAAGCACATAATACTACAGCATATTTGCATAATTTCTTTTCATTATGATTAGGTTTTTTGCATTTCTTTGTTTTGGTTTTATGCATTGAAAAAATTAATTCTGAGAAGGGCTCATAGGCGTCTCCAGCTCTATGAGAGTCTCCTGCACAGACTGTAAAACTCTGCTTTAACTCTGGGCATGCATCTGAGAGGACCTGCTACCGTGTGCTTGGGGAAGGATGGTAGGAATGTGGGATGTGTTGTCTGAGCTAGGAGAACACTTCTACCTAGGAGGCTTACTGATCTGTGTCTGCTAGAGCTGAATTGTCTGGGGCTCTGCAGCAGCACACGCTCAGCCCAGCTGTGTGGACATTGTAGTATAAGGTCCCCACACATTCTTTTGAAAAAAAAATGTACTAAATAATTCTCACCTGAAAAGGTTTAATATGAAAATAGCTTTGGCACTGAAAGCGGTGAATTTTCAGCTGTCTAGAAAAATCTTATAATACAAAAGTGACTGCTCCCCAGAGCTTTTGGGTTATTGTTTTCACTGTTTGTTCCTTCTGGAAACACTTGTTGCACACCTGCTGTGGGCAGGCTCTGTGACTGATTATGCCCTGGGTTATCTCAAGGTCCCTTTATTTAAAAACTTTGAAGTCATTAAGTTTTTAGTGTGCATTACAACATTCATACATTCAGCACATTAAAATTTTTTATTAGTAGATGTTTGTAGTCCATAATGATAAGTTCATTGTGGGGTGTTGGTGCATGTACATAACTCAGTTCTTCTTTCCCCTAGCTCTGCACTGTTTTTCTGTTGCTTTTTTTTTTTTTTTTTTTTTTTTTTTTTTTTTTTTTTTTTTTTTTTTTTTTTTTTTTTTTTTTTTTTTTTTTTTTTTTTTTTTTTTTTTGAGACCAGGTCTTGCTATAGAGTTCAGGCTGGCCTTAAACTCGCTATATAGCTCAGGCTGGCCTCAAACCTCCTGCCTCAGGCCCTCTTGAGTGCTGGTACTAGAGCCATGTGGTACCACACCAGACCTGATTTTTGTTTCTTTAAAGCTTCAGATTTGTAAATCATTATAAAGTTAATTCATAAACACAAATTAATGGCCAGAATGACAGGCCAAAAAACACATAAAACAGTTATACTAAATTAGGTATGCTTTTAGATACATTGAGTGTGTGGATTACATTACTTATTTTCTTTTCCACATTGTCTGTCTTCTACTTTGCTGTTTATGCATTAGCTTTATCCTATAAGGGAAGCCATGTGGCATTTAAGTTTGTGTGTCTGATTATTTTACTTAACATTACGGTCTCAAGGTGTAGTTATTTTCCTGAAGTGACTCAAATTTATTCTTCTTTATGGCAGAGTAGTATGTGATTGTGTGTAAATACTATGTGTTCTTTATCCATTCAGTTTGTGATGGATGTACAGTCCGCTGCTAAGATTTAGCAATTATGTCTGAACTGTGCTGCCGTAGAATGGATGTGATGTAATGCTCCGATATGATGTCTTTAACTTTCTCAGGGACATATCCAGAAGGGGAGTAGCTGGATCAGATAAAATTTCTAGTTTTTAGTTTTTGAGGAATCTGTATGGCTTTCCATAGGGGTTGTACTGGTATACACTTCTATCAACAATGAATAATAGTTCCATTGTCCCGGTAGCCTCTCCAGGTTTTTTTATTGCTTGATTTCTGGATAGCAGCCATTTTTTATTGGGTGAGATAGAAACTTAATGTTGTTTTAATTTGCTTTTCTCAATAGCCAGAGATGTTGAACTTAAAAAAAATTTATTAGCCATTTGTATTTCATCTGAGAAATGTCTTTATTTCACATGTCTATGTTTTGATTGGGTCCTTAAATTTGAAAAGTGTAATTTTTAAAAATCTTTATGTTTTCTAGATACTCGTCCTTTGAAGAATAATTGGTAAAATTTTTTCCCATTCTATAGATTGTCTCTTCATGTTGTTAGTAGTCTCCTTTACTTTGTAGAAAGTTTTTAGTTGGTGTGATCCATTTGTTGATTCTTGGTAATATTTCTTGAGTAACCAGGGTTTTGTTCAGAAAGTCTTTTTTTTTTCAGAACTGGGGTTTGAACTCAGGCCCTTGCGCTTGCCAGGGAAGCACTTATTCCACTGAGCCATCTCCCTAGCCCCTTAGAAAGTCTTTCTGTATACTTTTGTTTTCAAGACTTTACTATTTTTGTATTCCAGCAGATTAAGTATTTCTGTTTTATTTTTTATTTATTTATTTATTCTATATTTTTGAGACAGGGTCTCACTATGCAGTTCAGGCTGGCCTTAAGCTCACTTTGTAGCTCAGGCTGGTCTTGAACTCACAACAATCCTCCTGCCTCAGCCTCCTGAGTGCTGGGATTACAGGCGTGAACCACCATTCCCAGCTTCTGTTTTAATATTTAAATATTTGACCTATTTTTAGTTTAATGCATGGTGAGAGATAAGGGTCTAGATCCACGGTTTGACATCTGGCTGACCAATTTTCCCAACATTGTTTGCTAAAGAGACAAATAGCAAAAGATGTTGGCTGTTTTGTCAAAGATAAGGTAAGGTGGTGGAGTGTGTCTGTAGTTGTTTTTGTACCCTCTTTTCTGTTCCATAATCGACAAATCTGGTTTTTGCCCATACCATACTGTTTTTATCTCTGTAGCTTTGTAGTGTAAGTTTGGGATTGTGATGCCCCCTGCCTTGCCCTGGTTGCCTAGAGTTGCTTTTGCTATTCTAGTATCCTCTGCTTCCATATGAATTTTGGGATTGCTTTCTCTAGTGCTATGAGGTGTGCTGTGGGTATTTTGATTGGGATTAAATTTAATCTGTGAAACAGTTTCATGACTATTTTGATATATTGGCTCTGCCTATACAGGAACAGAGGATATTTTTCCTTTTTTTTCCCATTTATTTTTATTTTATTGGAATACAGATGTCAATCAGACAGTTTCAAAACACCTTAACCATACAGAGTCGATGAATTAATACATTGCAAACTGTTTTCATAATGTTTTGGTATTGTACAAGGTGCATACATGATATTATATTTACAGGTTTTTTTATAGCTGAATTATATCAAAGATTCAATAATTATTTACCTAGTGGATGACCATAGCACTAAAAGCCGACAT
>PVKA01008161.1:0-74255 GCA_004027165.1 Ctenomys sociabilis | reverse complement strand
TTTTTTTTTTTTTTTTTTTTTTTTTTTTTTTTTTTTTTTTTTTTTTGTCTTTTTTGAGACAGGGTCTCGCTATGCAGTTCAGGCTGGCTTTAAGCTCACTTTGTAGCTCAGGCTGGTCTCGAACTCACAACAATCCTCCTGCCTCAGCCTCCCGAGTGCTGGGATTACAAGCATGCGCCACCACGCCCGGCTTTCTTTTATATTCTTATGCCTCAGGCTAACAGAACACTTCTGGATATGCAAAGAAGTTGGTACTAAATAGCTTTAAGTTAAAAAAAAAAAAAAAAAAAAAGCTCTTCCAAGACTGGCAAGATAGCTCAGTAGACTAAGCACCCATTTAGGCAAGTGCAGGGACCAGGGTTTGGTCTTCAACACCACCTGCCAAGCCAGCCCCACTCCCAGGTGCACTGAACCAGCCACAGAGACCAGGTGTGATGCACATGCCTGTAATTCCAGGACTCGGGAGGTTGAAATAGGAGGATCACTATGAGTCTGAGCTACGTAGTGAGACCCTGTACCAAATACATTGAATAAATAAATAAATAAATAAATAAATAAAATATTCTTCCAAACAACTTCTCTAAAAACTACCACTACTCATATTTATACCCCAACTCCATTTGCTGTTGCTGTTTTTCAAGATGCTCCCAACACGTGGAGGATTTGCTCAGCTTGCGAGCCGCTGACCCAGACATAATCATTCAAGGTCTTCTACCTGGAATGGAAAAACCAAAACTGATTTTAACAACAGTAAAATGTGAAACTATGGATCCATGTTGGCCATCTGCTTCATGTGCCCTCAAGAATTAGAAGAGGCAGATTCCTGAAGTAGGTATTGATGATCTTTTGGATTTCTTCAGGCTGTGTTGTGGTTTTAGCCTCTTATTCTTAATTGCATGGATTTGAGTTTTTCCTTTCCTTTTTAAAGTAAGTTTGGCTAAGGGGTTGTCAATTTTATTTAACCTTTCAAAGAACCAACTCTTCAATTCATTGATTCTCTGTTTTCTTAGTCTCCTTCACATTAGTTTCTGTGTTCATCTTGATAATTTTCTCCACTGTTTAAGTTTTAGATTTGACTGGTTCTTTTTCTAGAATTTTGAGGTTCAACATTAACATCTTTTAAAAAATGTTTTTGTATTTAAGAAGAATACGAAAAATAGTAGAAAATAAAACATTACAAATGATACAGAATTTCACTAAACCAAGTGATAGGAGCTCAACAAGGATTATTATATTGCATATTGTTATCTTCAAATTAGTTGTTCAGATCACTGGGTATAAACCTGAAGATTAATAAAAATTATAAAAAATTAAAAAGAAAAAATTTAAGCATTAATTGTTCCTTTCAATAGACCAGTAGAAATAACTATAATTATCCAAGCTGTCCTGTGTGTACACACAGCTGTTTCTTTTCCCTTCCTTCTTTCTTTTCTCCTTTTCCTCAGCTCAGCTGTTCCTTCCTTTCTAACAGTTGCTTTCTGTTTCACAGTCTCCATTGTACCTTTCAGTTTCCAATTGCTCTTTCAGGTTCTTACACTAGGGAGACAAAATGATATTACACATGTGGATCTAATTTATTTCACTTATGAGTACTCTCTCTAGCTGCATCCATTTACCTATAAAAGTCTCAAGTTTATCTTTCTTTATATCTGAGTAGTACTCCATTGTATAAAGATGTCACATCTTTTTGTCCATTTCTGATGTTGATGGGTATTTGGGTTGTTTCTAGGTTTTAGCTATCAACTGTAAGTTCTTTATCTGAACTCACTCTGTTTTCCTCATGTAAGAATTCACCACTATAAATTTCCCTTTCATCGTGTCCCATAAGTTCTGGCATGTTATATCAGTGTTATAATTTCACTGTGGAGATTGTATAATTTCTTCTTTAATTTTATCTGTGACCCATTGGTTGTTGATGAGGGTGTTATTTAATTTCCATGTGTTTATATTGTTTCTGTGGTTTCTTTTGCCATTGATTTTCACCATGGTTTGACACTATGCATGGAATGACAGCAATTCCTTTGCATTTACTTAAGCATGCTCTACAAGCTAGTTTGTGGTCTGTTTTGGAGAACAACTCATGTGCAACTGATAAGAATGTGTATTCTGATATTGTGGGGTGGAACACTATGCAGGTATCTACTAAATACATTTGTTCACAGGTTTGGTTAAATTTTGATGTTTTTGTTGATTTTTTTTGTCCAGTTGACATGTCACACAAGATGGAAAGTTCAGAAGAAATGGACAGATTCCTAGATAAATATGAATTGTCCATGCTGAATCAAGAAGACATAAAAATTTTAAATAATCTCCTGTCAGTCAAAGAAATTAAAGATGTAACTAACAACAAAGAAAAGGTCAAGTCCAGTGGATTCACTGCTGAATTCTAAAAGAAATTTAGAGAAGATCTAATGCCGCTAGTCCTCAAATTCTTTGATGAAATTAGAAGGGAAACAATACTCCCAAAATGATTCCTGGGAGTAAATATTACCTTGCTACTCAAAGCAGAGAAGTATCTAACCAAAAGAGAGAACTATAGGACAAGCTCCCTAATGACATGCACACAAAGATCCTCAAAAAGATACTGGCAAAGAGAATGCAGCGAATCATGAAGAATATACACCATGACCAAGTGTAATTCATCCCATGGATGCAGGAATGTTTCCACATATGCAAATCAATAAATATAATATGCTTTATTAACAGAGACAGAGCAAAATTTACACGATAATTTCAATAGATAAAGGAAAAGCATTTGACAAGCCCAACATTCATTCATGATAAAAACCCTACAGAAAATTTGAATAGAAGGTCTTTATCTCACTCTGATAAAAGCCATCTGTGACAAACCAACATCCAACATAATGTCAATGGTGAAATGCCAAAAGATTTCTTTCTAAAATCAGAAACAAGACAAGGATGTCCACTATCACCACTCTTATGTAACATAATTCTGGAAACATTGGCCAGAGCAATTAGACAAGAGGAAAAAAAATGAAAAGAATAAGATAGAAAATAAAGAAGTTAAATTATCATAATTTGCAGATGACTTGATATTCTTTACACGAAATTTCACCAAAAGACTTCTAGATTTAATAACCAAATTCAGGAGTATAGCTGAATACAAAGTCAACACTCAAAAGTCAATAGCAATGGCAATATCAAATCAATGTTAATAACAAATTCACTGAGAGGGATGTTAGGGAAAACAATACCTTTCATGGTAGCATCAAAAACATACTCAGGAATCAATTCAGCAAATGAAGTACAAGATCTAAACTACAGGTTTTTGAAAAAGAACACAGAAAATATCAGAAAATGGGAAGATATCCCTTGTGCTTGTGTAGGCATAACTAACATGGCAAAAATGGACATAGAGACTGTTATAATTGTTATACAAAATTGTTATACAGATTTAACATATTACTGATAAAAAATACCAATTGCATATCTCATTGAATTAGAGAAAATAGTCCTAAAATTCATTTGGAACTCCAGGAGACCTACAATACCAATAATTCTTGCCAATAAAGATAAGGCAGGGGTCATAATTGGGGACCCCTGCAGTACACTCCAATCTCCTGCAAAGTGTTAAGGTTCATGACACAAATAAAGAGTAGGAGACAAATGACAAGGCCACAGGGATCTGGGAGGGCCAATTGTTTGCAAGAAGCAAAGACCCTGAGGCAGCCAGAACCTCGGTATTTGTTGATCACATTGACACTGAGGAAAATGAGGCAGGGATTATAGTTGAATGAGCGAGATAAGTAGGTGGGTAGGCAAGGCTTGTAAAAGAGGGAGCAAAGCATTCTTGCAAAAGGAACAGAAGAGCCAGATCCAGGTTGTGGTAAATGAGTAACCTGTTTTGTGATCAATTCTGAGAAGGAATTTGCTCTGGAGTTACTCAGGCTGCAATAGAGATGTTATCCCATAGCTCAGCTCCACAGTCTTGAGGCCTGCTCATCTGGGCCCAACTATGGTCTTCGGTGAGGAGCAATCCTAAGCCAACATGCCACCCACTGGGTGCTATGAAGACCCATACACAGCCTTGACCAGATTCACTATTCAAACCAAAAGTCAATCTGAGGCAGTCATCTACATAGAAACTGCACTGATCACAAGTGAGAAGAATCACGTCTGTGACAAGGCAGGCCTCCACAGGTCATCACACTCCCTGATGGAGATTACACTACAAAGCTAATGTGATAAAAACAGCATGGCACTGGCAAGAAAGCAGACTTGAGGATCAGTGGAACAGATTAGAAGATGAAGAAATAACTCCAAACACACTCAGCTGCTTTATCTTCAATGAAGGGGCCAAACACCTTGACTGGAAGAAAGATAACCTCTGTAATAAATGATACTGGGAAAACTACCTTTCTGCACGCCGAAGACAAAAGCTAGAGCCATGTGAGAAATTAAACTATGTAAGAAATTAAAATCAAAATGTATACATTTGGGGCCGAGGAGAGGGCTCAGTGGAATAAGTGCTTCCCTGGTAAGCGCAAGGGCCTGAGTTCAATCCCCAGTTCCACCAAAAAAATCTATATATTAAAACAGAAATACTAAATATTCTGGAAAAGAGAACAGGTATTAATACTGGAGAGTATATATATATATATATATATATATATATATATATATATATATATATATGCAAAGTCTTTATGAACAAAATCCCAGTTGCATGGGAAATGTTGCAAAGATTCAAAACTAGAATCCCATCTTAATAAATTTTTTTGCAGTGCAAAAGAAATCATGAACAGAGTAAAGAGACAACACACTGAGTAGGGAAAATTTTTTTCAGCTGTTCCTCAGACAAAAATTATTATTTAGAATGTATAACAACTCAAAAAATCAGAGCCCCCAAATTTAAAGACCCAGTCCAAAAATGGGCATCTGATGTAAACATATGCTTCTCAAATAAAGAAGTTCAAGCAGCATAGGAATACATGAAACAGTGTTCAACATCAGTGGTCCTTCCAGAGATGCAAGCTAAAACTATGTTGAAATTCCATCTCACTAGAGAAAGAATGGCTATTCTCAAGAAATCAAACAATAATGAATGCTGGTAGGCCTGTGGAGAAAAAGGAACTCTTCACACTGTTGGTGGAAGTGTAGACTGGTGTAACCTCAAAAAATTAAAACTAGTGGTTCTATTTGGCCCAGCTATTTCCCTTCTTGCTACAATCCTGAAAGAATTAAAAACTTCACACAACAGTGACACAAACCTATGTTTATATCAACACAGTTTGTGACAGCTAAATCTTGAAGCAGCCCAAATGCCCATCACCCAATGAATGGATAAAGAAGTCTTTTTTTTTTATATAATGGAGTACTACTCTGCCATAAAGAAAGATAATCTTTTGACATTTCTAGATAAACAGATGCACCTGACACTGTACTCATACCTAAAATAAATCAGGCACACACGTGTAAATATCTTATTGTTTCTCTCGTGTGAGAAAGTGAAAGGTAAATAAGAACCAAAATGTGTAACAGATATTGTGAGATAGGAAGAAAATGTTCAAATTGAACAGGGACCTGGGGTGTGGGAAGAAGGAAAGGAAAAAATAAGAAAAGAAGAAAAAGTGGGAAGAAAGCCTTTGTAAATAAGGAGGAAAGGTTGAAGGGAAGGCAGGAGAGTGGGAGAAAAGAATCAAGACGTATCATGCACAGACACAAATTCCCTAAGATGAATGTGTATATGTTCAAGTGGCATCCACTTCAGTATAAATGCTTCAAGCTTATCATTCTTAATAGCTGAGTAATACTCCATTATATGGAAATACCACATCTTTGTCAACCATTCCTCATGTGATGGATATCTTGGTTGTTTCCAAGATTTTGCTATCACACATTGTGCTGCTATAAACATAGGTACACATATATCACTATGATACAATGTTTTCAGATCCTTTGGGAAAATTCCCAGTAGGAGGATAGCTGGCTTGAATGGGATTTCTAGTGAATGTGATCATGATGTGTATCTAAACTGTACAATAAATTAATGGAAAAAGTTAGAAGAGGCAAGAGCATTAAAGAAGAGCAGAAAAGTTAATGAGATGTAAAAAAAAGTGATGAACGAGAGAGGAAGGGAAGTGCTTCATCCTCTGTTTCTAGCGGCTCCGGGATCTGCTCACATTTACCTGCTTAGATGCTTCCTTCTCTTCCCCCACTCCTTGCACTGTGTTTCTGTTACTTATGACTTACGACAATTGTTAACACCAAATATTCCAGCTTTCTACCTTTTGGATGCATGACAGGTTGGCACTTCCTCTTTGCACCCTTCTACCCTTTGTGGCTTGGCAGTAAAATCAAATACTAAAGTTTGCTCTTTGACAGATGTAGAGCTTTATAACCACAGCCAGGAGACGAAAGAGATCAGAAAGGCTTCTGACTTGAGGCAGGTAAGGAGAACACTGGAGGTGGTTCTCAGCACACGTGAAGGAGACAGTAGATGGCAGCTGGAGGTACAGCTCAGTGGGAGAGTGCTGGGCTAGCCTGTGCAGGGCCTGCAACTGATTCACTGCAACACACACACATGCACACACACACACACACACACACACCACACCACACCACACCACACCACACCACACACACACGCACACACCCTTCAGATGGGAACATCTCTCCTGGGCAGAGAAATGAATTTTGTAATGGAATCATAATAAGAAGCATTCAGTGTAGGTCATCTAGAAGAGGGCCTGGATGATTTTATCAGTTCCTTGTGCTTTTCTGTGAATGGCCTTGTCTGAAGCAAAAGAACAAATTGGATAAAGGTTAACAATCATTTATGAAGGCAATGACTCTCTCCCCATAAGTGTAGGGGCTTGTCCCTAAAAGTATCTGCCTAGCAGCTAACAGTGGGACCGTTTGGCTAGTTTTGGCCAATGAGTTGTGTGATGAGGTTGCAAGTGTCATTTCCAGGATAATATTTTACTGCCATCACAGGACCACACTGAATCCTGCTCCTCCACTGTGGACACCATCAGCATTTGCAATGGTGAACGCTCTGACTTCTGGCAGGAGAAGATAAGTAGCCAGGAGAAGAAGGCAGGAGAAGAAAGCCAGCTAATTCAAGGTGGATGAATAGTGTGACTGAGAAATGAACACTCATTGTTATAAGTCACTATGATTTTGAAATTGTTGGTATTATAGCATAAATTAATTTATTATGATAGAACAGCTTAACTAATAAAGCCAGCGAGCACCTTCTATTAAAATATCTATCTAAGGCCATTGCAGCTCTAGAGAAAGCTTAAGATTGACCTACACACCAAGATGAGACATTGTGCTTCTGCCTATGATTATGGGAAACTCATTTTTGCAACAAGTTTGGCTTCATGTTACCTTAATAATATGCCTTTCAGAAGATGTGGACCTGTAAATGTTATTCTTTAATTTGGGCCTAGTTTATCACAAGCAATGAGACCATCAAGTCTGAAAAAATAGATCAGGCTGATCAGCCTGTTCAGGAAGTGTCTGTGTCGGGGAAAGAGAAGCTGTGATTTTGGTGCTATGATACAATAATAAAAAAAAATCCTCTATTTTATATTCTCTTTTCCTGGTTCTCGGAATAAGCTCCTAAAACCCTTGGAATCTTTGGTGAGATGAATATCTTGCAAATAGATTACTGGTGGCTGGAACTCTTGAATAGCTTCAAGATGAGATATGGAGCCAGGAAGATGAAAGTCCCATCTCTTGGCCCCGGGGAGGGGAGAATGGCTGGGATCTGAGTTGTCACGAATGGCCAGTGACTTCATCAGTCAGATCTATGTAGTGAAGGCTCTATAAGGTGTCTAGCTATGAAAGCTAGGAGCTTTTGGGGTGGTGAACACATCAAGGTTCCTGGAGGGCAGTGTGCCCAGAGAGAGCTCGGGAACTCCATTCCCCATCTCCTTCCGATTCCTCGCTCTGTGCATCTCTTCTGTGGGGCTGTCCTGAGCCGTATCTTCCATAATAAACTGATAATGATGAAGAAAGCACATGAGCTCAGTGAGCCAGTTTAGCAAACTATTAGACCTGAAAGGAGGGGGCTGTGGGAACTCAATAGCCAAGGCAGAAAAATGTACCTGAGCACCGGGTAGCAGAAACGAGTATCTGAGGGAAGGGGAAGTCTCTAAGGACTGAGTCCTTGAACCAGTGGAATTAAGACTGACATCAATTTATCCAGAGAGTTGGTGTTTGGAAAAGGGCAGAATTGGTGGTTGGTGTGAAAGAAAGCCTGCACATTTGGTGTCATAAGTGTAGCAAGTAAAAATAGCTCAGGGGGCCACCAGTCATTGCATTTCACCAATTTCCACACATTCTAGCTCGAGTTCCCATTAGACATTGTGCGAAGAAGACACCTCTGACCGCTTGCTAGAAGTATCCCGTATGTCCACTTTGTCTTTGGTAGGGAAGAACGATATATAATATGTCATTGGGAAAATGGGTCCAAGCTCTGGCACTTTAGAGCCACAAAATCCATAGATTACAGGGCAGCAGAGAATGAGTTGCTAGAGATCTAGAGATACTAGAGATTTTGAAGTTATTAGGCTTGGAAGAAATGAACCGGAAGCCAGAGATAAGAGGGTGGCGACTTAAAAGAAGGAATAACAGGGAAACTGAATTTGGATTCTAGTTCTAATTTGAAAAGAGTGCCTCAGAATGGGCACGCATTGGCTGGTGTGTCAGTTAGCAGAGAAAGAAGAGTTAAAATAATTTTGCAGGATTTGGACCTCCACAATTGAGACAATGCGATCTTGTGTCTCAGTTAATTAGTGGTGTAACCACATACGGGACAAAACCTGTGTGTTCTGATTGCTAGCTTAGTAGTTCTGCCTCTTCAGCCTAGGAGGAGGAGGAGAAAGGGAGATAAGAATGTGTTGTTTTATCAGGAATGCTAATTGGCTGTATTTTAATAAGGTCTGCTTACTTTTATTTCTCTTGCATTTTGTAGGACAAAGGCATAGTTTCATTCTATTTTAATGTCTTTCTTTTGGTACTAGGAATTTAATTTCTGCTACACGGCTCTAGCTACAGATTACGCCTAGGCTCATTTTTACGAGGGAACTTGCACAGATATTGGAAGAGCCTGTGACTCACAGTTTCTCGATGATGTGGCGTTTGCTAGGAAAGTTTTGTGGGACTCTTGGGACCCATGTGATCTGAGGCAGAGCAATAAAGACTGAAAGGTGACAAGGTGGCAGAGTTCTGATGTGAAGACTACACTGGGAGGGCAGAGAGGAGGACTAGGGAAGAGTATTCACTGCTGGGAGCGATAATGACTTGAGTCTGTCTCACATTCTAACCACTGGCTTCTGTTGAGAATCATATCAAAGCTATTTTCTCCATTACAGCTCCAAGGTTCATAGAACTTAGGGGAATAAATATGAGACAGAATCATAGAATTTAATGGTAATAAGGTGATAGTGGGTGTTTAGTGAATATTTGTTGAGGCTCTATTGTGTTCCTGGCACTGTTCCAGACACTGGTGATACAGTGAGGAATAGAACAAGCAAACATATTGCTGTAATTGAGACACTTTATGACAGGAAAAGATGATCAACAGATGACTGGGTACATCATGTGTCCAAAGGGGATGGAGCTGTAAAGAATAAGACAGGAAAGAGGAGGAGCATAGTGAGTGAGGCTTGCAGAAGGCACGCTTATTTATACGCAGTAGTCGGAAAAGGTTAGTCCAGGGAGAACAGATGGTGGCTTGGAACAGAACGATACCAGGGAGCTGGAATTCTAGTTATAATCTGAGGCTAGAACTACAGGATTTGCTAAGGGCTTATCTATAAGTTACCAGACAAAAAGGAGTAGAAAAGGAATTCAAGGGTTTTGACTTGAGCAGTTAAGTATTGAAATTGCCATTTAGTTTTTGGGAGAGAAAGCAGATTTTAAACACAAAACTGGGAGTTTTATTTTGAATATGTTAACTCTGAGAGGCGTGTCACATACTATACTTTTAAGTAGGTGATTAAATGTGCAAATCTGAAGTTTAAGAACATCTGTGAACTCAAAACACAACATCAATGCTACACCTATAGAAAAGTGCATTTTTAAAAATCACAAGGCCGGATGAGCTCACAAAAGATTGGACATAAATAAAGTAGAGGTGAGACATTGGGGAACTCCAATAATAAGAAGCTTGGAGGATTGGGAGGAATGAGCACACACACACACACACACACACACACACACACTAAAGCAGCTTATAGATGAGAATCAATAACAAGTGATGTTCAAGGAGCCAAGTGAAGGACAATGTATTATTTAAAGAAGCATTTAATCAATTTTGTCATAGAGCCAAACAGATGAAGAAAGATGGATAAGAATTAACACTGGGTTTATCAACATGGAGATCACCACTGACTTTGACAATGGGTGTTTCAGCTGAGTACTCGGGATGAACGAAGCCTTCTTGGAGTGTATTCAAGAGAAATAATTTCAGCATAGAGCTACATGAAAGGTCTCTTTTCCTACATCAACAAGAAAAACACGGGGGAATGATAATCATATTTTTCTAGGCATTCATCAAAGATCTTGTGAAGAAAAGAAGCCCTGATGAGTTGAAGTCCAAAGAGGAACTGTCAATCAGAAGGTCAGAGAGCCATGGTGATTTCCACGCCTGGTCTGGGAAAAATGAAAAGCAAGTCTCCCATAAAGGGAGAAACTTTGCAGAAGCCAGAGAAGGTTAGGTAAGCTTTATACCACAGGGTAAGGTGCTGGAGCAAATTGGGTCCTCCAAGAGAATTAAGAGTAAAAAATTAAAATAGAAAGGAGAGAAAGAGAGAGAGAGAGACTCAGTTGCTTAGCTTGCCTGGCTCTCTTTCACCCCCATCTCCCACTGTCCTCAAGTTCTTCAGAAAATGAGGCCGTGCCACAAGACCACAGAGCAGGGTCTAGGGCATTCCCATGCCACCTGAATTCCACGAGCTTGCTTGTCTTCTAAGGTAGTAAGAAGTATCCGAGGCTAATGGCAAATCCTCTCCCAACTCAAATAATGATAAAACTAAAAGGATACTAGTAGCATGCACTAGTAGGAGGGTAGAGGTAGAGCTACTCAGGTTGCTTTCAATTTAGAATTTAAATCTGACACTTCAGTGGCTCAAAGAATCAGTACAAGGAGTTGGAACAATCATTCCTCAGCTCTATTCCTTCAGAGAAGAAACAGCTAGGTTCCCTGGGAAATGCATCGAATAGTCAAACAAAGTGCAAGTATGTAAAATAAATTTTTCCTTATCAATGAAGTATTAAATGTGAAGAGATTAAATAATATAATTAAAAGGTAGTTTTATTGGAGTGCATTTTTTAAAAATGTCCCAACTACATGCTATTTATAAAAGTTGCAGGTATAGAAGTCCAAATAGGTAAACACATGAATGAAAAGATGAACTCTGTCATCTTTATTTATAAGACAGCTGATGTGATCCTATTGACAAAGTCTATATTCTTTCAGGTAAAAAAGAAGTATTTCATAAAAATAAAAATACCAGTTTATCAGACCATATAATTCTAGATGATTACTGCCATTTAGAACAGAGCTTCAAGGCAAAAATTGGAACAGCTGAAACTAGTAAAAATTAGAATTTTAGCTGCAGATTCTACTATTCATCACTCAAAGGAAATGGGAGAAAAGGATGATCATAAGAACAGCAGAACAAAAACTGAAATGAAAGAAGCATTGAGACAGCAGATTTTGACACTTCTGTCAACAAATACAAACCCATTGACATTTATTGAATATCACCAACAACTGCATAATGCACATTATTTTCAAGTCCATGTGGAACAGTCACCAATAAACACCATTTTCTCGGTCATTAAAACAAATTACAGTAAGTTTAAAATAATTAAAATCTTTAAAAGCATGTTCTTAGACAAGAAGAGAATTAAATTTAAAATCAGTAACAAAGAAAGTTACTTAGGAAATCTCTAAATATATGGAAAATAAGACACACTTCTAGATGATCTATGCATCAAGGAAAAAAATCACAGAAGAATTAAGAACCACTTAAAAATATATGATAAGGAAAAGAAAAGTATTAAGGAAAATGGAGAGCTCTGAGGCCATAATACGAAGCGAAATGCATCAGACATAGAAAGTTAAGTATACATGATTTATCTGAAAGACCCAAAGTACAAATTGTTTAGGGAGCAAAATACAAGAGAGGAGGCAAGGAGAAAGACTATGGCCATAGGAAAGGAATCAGGGAAAGGAGCTGGGGGAAGTGGAAGAGAAATAAAAATGATCTATCTGTGTATGATATGTGTGAGCACCATTATCCCAAGGTGAATATAATTACTGTGTATCCCAAGCATATACTAGTAAAAGATAAATTTTTTAGAACGAACTTAAAGCAATCCTTAGAGGGCCAGTGAGATAGCTCAACAGTCTAAAAGCACCTTAGACAGGCTTAGGCAGAAGCAGGGGATTCAATCCCAGCACCACATGGTACTCAAGCCCCCCTTTCAGGGTGGGCTGAGTCTGCAAAAAATAAAAAATAAGTAAGTAAATAAAGCAATCCTTAGAAATGTATAACTACAAATGTTTATATCTGGAAAGAGGAAAGACTTAAAATTAATGATTTACGCTTTCATATTAGTAAGTTACAATAAAGCCAAATTTAATTCAAAGCAAATACATGGGAAGAAACAATAGAGTGGAAATTAATGAAAAGGAAAACACAATCAACAGAAGACAATCAACAATGCTTTCAGCACTGAAGAAAGGATGTCACTCTAGTTCCTTTGATGACTCTGGCAAGAAATAGCTGACTATTTCTACATTGCCACATTTTGTTGTTGTTGTTGTTGTTTGGATCTAGAAACGCTGTGGTCACAGGACACTCAAGTAACCTTAAAACATCAGAAAAAAGAGTTCCCTTTCTTCTCGGAGGCAAAATGTGAGCCCCTCACCTGCAGGAGGGAAGATGGCAGCACCCTAGCTCAGAGAGAGCCTGTGGGAGCCACGAATGCTCATAGAGTTTCCCCCATTCCAAGACTCCTCTCTAGGGACCTCCTCTGGTCTCTAGTGAGAAAGTGTGGGGCAAGAGAGTGTGACACTGACAGAGGACTATCAAATAGATCAGTGGAACAAAATAAAGGTCCCATGAAAATTCAACTCAGTTTGTGGCAAAAGCATAGCCTGAATGCAACGTGAGGGAGAAGGACTTGCTCTCTCTAGCCACTGTTGCCCCTGCTCCTCCCTTTGTTCTCTTTGCCACCATCATGAAAGATTGCTTTCTGTGGTGTGCAGCTCTGCCGTGGACCCAGCGGAGTATGCACTGAAACCTCCACTAACTGTGAGCTGAACAAACCTTTCCTTCCTTCATTTTGGATGTCAAATGTTTGTCCCAGCAATGAGAGAAGAGTAATTAAGACATCATGCATGGAAGGAAAATATGTCTTTGACAAAAGATAAGAATTATTAACCAAAAGAAAAACTTTTGATTGACTGCTATTTATTAAAATTTAATCTTTATCCTCATCAAAAGGCACCATTAAGCAAATAAATGAGAGAGTCTGAGAGAAAACATTTGTAAGTCATATATCTGACAAAGGGCTTATATTCAGAATACATACATACAGATAGATAGATAGATGATAGATAGATAGATAGATAGATAGATAGATAGATAGATAGACACACACACATAAATACTGTGTGTATGTAAGTCTCCTCATGTGGTATAATTCCAATATGTAGTTTAAATCTAAACCCAAGATTCCTGCACCTGATAAATACACTAAATGTAGAATCCCCTTCTCTTGGTGTGGGCTGGCTGTGTGATTATGGTGTATATCATTCTTGTGATTATGTTATAGCGTATGGCAAAGATGAATGAATTTGGCAGATGTAAGTCAAATCAATTATTTAATCAATACATTAACTTTAATCAAAAGGGAGATTATCCTGGATGCCAAACTTAGTTAAAAAAATTTAAAATAGGAAGGATCCCTGCCTGCTGAGCTTGAAGGAGCAAGCTGTCCCATTGTGAACCAGGGATGAATGGCCTCTAGGAGCTGAGGGTCTCAGTCCTATAATCACAAGGACCTGAATTTTGTGAATAGTCTAAGAAAACTTGGAAGTGAAGTTGTTATGGTTTAGGTATAAAGTGTTGCACAAAGTTCGCACATGTTTGGAAGGTGATAGGATGGGGGTAACTGAACTCATCAGCTGTTCATCAGTTCAGAAGGTAACGTGTTGCTAAGAGGTGGGCCCTGAGTGGAGGGAGGTACATTTGGGCACTGGAGGTGTGACCATTGTAATGAGCTTATTAATTAGATAAGGTCTGTGAGGTTAATAGAGCTTATAAAATGATAAAGCTTGCTATAACATCATGAGTAACAACAAGACTTGCCCTGCAGTAGATTTGGTTGGCTCATGAGGTCAGGGATCTGCACCATCAACTTATTTATGTAGAGTATCTTTAGAATGTAGATGTATGTTCTTGTCCCTGGTTTCACCCTTCTTCTATGCTTTTGGCTACTGTGAGATGAGTAGCTTTTTTTCTACCAGGTGCTTCCACCATGCATTTCTGCCTTAGAGTCACCCACGTATGTACTGAACCCATTAGAAACTGAGCCAAAAAAAATCCTTTCTTCTTTTAAGTTGTGAGATCAGCCGTTGACAGATAAGGAATAGGGACCTCACCTCTAGAGAAGCTGGTCCCTGCTGTTAGTACTTTCATCACAGGATTAGAAAGCCCTAGCAGAGCATCCAGTTTAAACATCATGCTCTGGATGCTGATTCATAGATACGGAGATAGAAAATGATTAAGCGGCCAAATTTGTGGAAATTTCTTGTACACCACTGAAAAAATAATAGCCTTTATGGTTCAATAAGACAAAAACTTCAATGTTTTGAAAACTCAGCAATGTACTTAAAGATATTTCACAAAAGGAGACTTAAAAATGAAATTCAGTAATAGGTGAAACAAATCTTCAGTGACAGAAATCTGAGCCTAGGTTACCTCTAGAGCAGGAGAGACTAATTGTGAAAGAACACAAGAGAATTTGAGATTAGTGTAAGCATTCTGTAACTTGAATAGGTAAATGCGTTCGACAAGACATTTGTCTTTCTGTTACATTATGCTTTAATTCTTTGAAAGTGTTTGAGCAGGAAACGTTTGGCAGTAAGGAATTAGAGCTGAAGAGTACTAGTCATTGTTGAAGTTTGTTGGCAAAGAAAGCAAGGAGGTAAGACAGTAACTGGACCTTGATAGGATGCTAAGTTCACATGTAGAGAAGCATATTGGTATGCAGATGCAGTGCTCTGCTACAGAGGCGAAAATCAATAGTGGAGGACAGACATAGGAAATTAGCTGGAATGACATCATCGAGCAGGTGAGACAGAAGAGGCTCTTAGGCTCAGAGGAAGTGCCTGGGTCAGATAGAAACTCAATTCATTCAAAGTAATAGGATCAAAAGCAGGGATTACAGTTCTGATGCAGAGAGAGACAGGGAGGTGGGGGAGGCAGGAGATAGGGAGAGAGGATGACAAAGGAGTAGTTCAGGGTACTGAATGTAGTCCAACATTTCAGTAAAACACTTACTAGATGGAGAAAATAATCCTTGCCATGCTTTCCTCATAAGATTGTAATGAGCTTATTAATTAGATAAGGTCTGTGAGGTTAATAGAGCCTATAAAATGATAAAGCTTGCTAAAACATCATGAGTAACAACAAGACTTGCCCTGGGGTAGATTTGGTTGGCTCATGAGGTCAGGGATCTGCACCATCAACTTGTTTATGTAGAGAGTATCTTTATAATGTAGATGGCTGGATGAAGTCATTTCTAACAAATACCTTATGGCTCAAAGTTACTCAAGTCCATGTAGTTGATTGTAACCAACTTCTTTCTACTGAGCAAAAGCCAAACTTTGAATGAAAAGGTGTGCTGTCATGTATGATTCCCATAGATTAGAACAACAGCGGTGATCAAGAAAGAATTAGCCTGGCCTTAAGTCGTTTTTGCTCTGCAGGAGAATGAAAGCCCCAGCATTTTAGTCATGGATTTATGATAAAAGGCTCCCACATATTATAAATGAAATATTTTGTGAGAAAAAAATATATATTTTGTGGGGTGTAGGAGAAAAATGCTCCCTTAAATAACTGGTTTAACTACGCTGTGGTTCCAAGCAGATGTGTCTATGCCTAGAGATTTCATGGTGAAACGAGATTGATCAGTCTGTGACTCATTCAAAGGAAGAAATCTTCCTTGGGTGCTTGATTGGTGCTCCTAATGGAGCACACATGTCAGAGTGCTGCCAAGGTTCTACAACATTCAGAAGAGGGATGACTGATTTCTACATCTAAGAAAAAAGAATCATAGTTCGGTATCTCAGAAAATCTAGGCTTGCAGGACTCTGATTATCAAGTTCAATTAACCAGTAATCACATCTTCTGCTGTCCCAGTGTTTGAGGTCTGAGAGCATAACTTGGGTTCTTTGAGAAGGAGTGGTATTCTAGGGAGTAGGAATACGTAAAGATATTAAAAGCTCTAGAATAGAGATATATGTAAAGTTTTCTGCAGATTTATGGCACTCACTACCTTCTGAACTACTAGGGATCACTTATATATAAATCTGGCAAAGAAATTTCTGTCTCTGTTGACAAATACATCCCTTGAGGAATGGGCACAGGAAAGCATACACCGTTCCAGGACTCCAGGTACACACATCAATTGTGCTGCCAGTCTTGGCATGTGGGGCCCCAGAAATAATTAATTCCACTAGGAGAGTACATAGAATAAATAAAGGGTGAAATTAATCAAAATGTGACCCGAGTTTCAATCAGGCAGCACAGAACTTGACAAGAAGGATGTAAATGTTATTGTAAGTCCCATCAAACCCGGCACCAAATTAAACTGGAATCCAGAGAAGCTGATTCTTGGCAGAGAAGCCAGAAGCCTGGGGAGGCCTCGAGGCTACAGAGCTACTGTGGTCAGTTCACCTTTACTTCTGCCAGGATTTTTCAGTGAGAAAAACAAAACAAAATTTGTGAATGTGTGATATTAATTTTTTTTAAAAAAAACCTCTTATAAATGTATAATATAATCATGCACAATTACCTTTAGAGAGTTTTTTTTTTTGAAGATTCAGTTCATTATATTTCAAAAGAGAAATTGCAGGCTTTATGAGAAAATACATGCCAATATCCCTTTCAAGGGTAGGGACCGTGGCGTCTCTGTGCCCTTGAAGCTCCTGCCTCACACACACAGAGGTGCTTAACACATGATTGTGAAATAAATGAGCCTGTTCAAGGGCTTCATAAATCAGAGCAGGCTCCTCAAGCACAGGGCATGTTGCTAGCTTCTAAAGAGACCATCAGCTCATTAGAATAGCACCCATTGCAGGGGATGGAACTGTGAAATAGCTCAGTTAAAATAAAGATGAGCCGAACTAACAAATCAGGGCTCACAGACACGCCTGACTCAGTGCTAACAACCAGATGGCTTCAGTGCTCCGCACGAGGGCTTTGTTCCTTGTTGCTCCTGGCTCAGCTGTGCTGACTCCTCAGGCCAAAACCTCTCCCAGGACAGCCTCCACTAAGCTGAGGCCTCTGCTGAAATCCTTCTGGAAGCCACGGCCCCGGCAGCTAGCCATCAATGGCTGAAAGAGTCAAGGAGAAGTTAGATGGGCCAAAGACACAGGGCTTCTCTGATGGCAGGTTCTGGAGTGCCTACCTCCACAAAGCTTTGCTGAACTTCCCTTGGCACAGTCCCTTTTTCCCTCTGTTGGGACCAGACTCCATAAGTCTGGCGTTTCTCCCTTTGGGTAGTGCAGCAGGCATAGCACAGGAAATGTTTTTCTAACTGGGATGAAATTCAGATCTGCCAGGGACCCGGGTCCTGCTGTTCTGAGGGAGAGATGTCAGGATTGGTTTTAAGTAAAGGAAGCTGCAATTTAGTGAACAGTAATGCAGAAGCCCACGTAAGACAGAAATCAATTTAAAAATTATTCAAATTTAAAATAAAAGTTTAAAATTAAAATTTTAAAATTTAAAAGTTTAATAGAAATTTACTTAAAGGATAAAGTGGAAAGCAAGAAAAGAAATATTTTATATTTTAAAAGTGGAAAACAAAAAAAAGAACTATTTTATATTTTAAAAAGTGATAGGCCTAGAAATGCACTTCCATCCCGTTCTTCACCTACCACTGAATCATCAAAGTACCGAATCCTCCATGCTGCGGGATTTATAGTTAGCCCCGTGTCCAGTTTATAGAGAAGAAACAGAAAGGCAGGCAGTGACTACCTTGCTCAGGGCCACACTCAAACTGTAATTTAGATTCCCCATGACCAACAGCAAGAGCTGTACCCTAAACTGCAGCACAGGCCCCTGCTTTATGGCTTGGCCTGCTTATCCATAATTTCAGTGTCCTGACTTTTTTATTTTATTATTATTATTATTTTTTTAGCCATTTATGGCTTCAGTTCTGCCTCTCGTGAGTTATTCCTCTGGTTAAACTTAGAAAAGACAAATTCCAGGGGTTGGGCCTTCTGCTTCCTGCAATAGAGGCAAGTCTAAAGCAGTGCCCCCTTCATAAAACATCCCAAGGTGTGTGTGTGTGTGTGTGTGTGTGTGTGTGTTTCACTTGTTAGTACATTTCTGGGCTTATAGGAGCTGAGGAAACACTCGATGCCACCATCCAAATAAAAACAAATTGAACAAATCAGAGGAGGGCAGAAGGGACTCTCACAAACTGAATGACTTGGGAATCTATTCCTGAGAATAATGGGGGTCCAAGATGCCGGTGGCTGGAGGGAAAGTGTATAGCAGAAGAAACTGCCAGGACAGGCCACAAGGAGGAGCACGGCTTCGCTTATCCATCCTCCCTTCTCAGCGTGGCAGCCAAAGAGACCCTGTTAATAACACAAGAAAAAGAAAAGTGAGAACTTGAGGATTGGACAATGAAGAGAGGGTAAGGAAAAAAGCTGGGAAACAGGACAGGGACAAAGCCATACATTTGTACGCACAAGATGGGCAAGGCAGTGATCCTGAGAAACATCAGCAGGTTTTTGAAACTAGGAGTTAATTGGTAGGATTCTCACCCTGACTATTCATGCTGATACCTGTGAACTAAGCAACTGCACTGAAGATAGCAATGTGTAATAGGAGGGTCACACTTGGAATGCCTGTCATTCCAGACTGCTAAATACATACTTCTTGTCATGACATACCAATTATTACCATACTGTCTCTCAAGTAAAAGTTTTTTTTTTATTTTTTAATGAGTAATAAATAAAAAATAAAAGACACAAGAAAAATATGTTATAGGACTGTCCTGCTACAATGCTGTACATGGTTAGATTTCTAAATTTCTGTGTAAAAATATGTGTTTATTTCTATTTAAAAAATTTTTTTTTCCTCATTCTGTAAGGACTTAAAGTTCAGTACATCAATACTTGATGGAAAATACCTGTTCCACGTTATGGCTAAGATATTTGATATTTAGACAGATAGTGAGAGTAAACTGAACCGCATATGTTACAGGGTAATAATAAGCTTCTCTTCTGGAGGGTTAACAACCTAAGTTTGCAGATCAAAATTTGGATAAAAGGAAGGCTGCAAGGTTAGCCAACATTTTGGCTATAGCCTTTCAAGGTCAGTGAAGACTCGGGACATAGGAGAACCTGTACTGTAACATCATGTAACTCAACAGTGCCCCAAATTTTCTGATCAAGGAGATTATGGAACCACAGAGGAATGAGATTGATGAGGTATAGTGTGCCAAGGAGAGTCACATGGAGAGAAAACTTTCTCACAGGCTTTCACACAGAGAAAACTGGTCAAGCAATGGCTGTAACTCATCCACATGACTGACACTGACAAAGGATCAACAAACTGTGGTACAGGGTTTCAGGGTAAGTCCTGAGGGGACTTGACTTACCTTATCAAATACAAAAGATGCATTTCTGGTTATATAGATCTTGCTTTATGTTGGTCTTGACTATCCAGCAGAAAAGTATACAAATGAGGTGCATAAAGTAAAGCCATACTAATATGCTGAGCTGTAAAAGGCTCTAGTCAACAATTTCTGTGGAAATCCCACTACTATTAAGGACTGCTGGACTGTGATGGAGTGTTTTGGTGAATTCAAGCATCTATAATATTTAAATGCCAGTAGAATACCCATCTCTGACAGGACTAAACAAAAAAGGGATACAAAGGAAGGACCATTCTGTATTTGTATATACAGAATAGTTAGGATAGATATGCAGCTACTTTTGCTCAATTCTATAGGATACCCTGTCTGCTTCTTGTACTGTGGATGACTGAAGATAACAATGTAAAATGTATTAATTATTGAAACTGCCCTGTTAATCAGCTTCAAAACTGTCTCATTGGTATTTATCTCTCACTAAAATAAAATAAAATTGAAGAAAAAAAAAGTGAGCCGGTCATCCTTCTCCCCTGTTCGCAATTCCCTGGAGACCGTGAGGCTGTTCACAACAGAATCCGAAGTCCATCTGCGGCCCACGAGGCTCTGCGCTGCCTTCTCTCTGCAGCCCCTCCCCTACGCCCTCTGGCTCCCTCATCACTCTTGGCCATAGCTGTGCAGGGAAAGACGCTGTATGTTCTGAGCCTGATGCTGTAGACTCTCCCCAAGGCGCTGCAGCCCGAGGCTGCCACCAGCCTTCCACGCCCTTTGGAGGGTTTCTCTTGAAGTGGGTATGGCCCACAGTATGGCCAGAACAAGCGGTTGAATTCACCTAAACTTGCACCAAGAGCAGTATTATTCAACTTAAATATTTTTTCTTTTAGACATCATACACGTTCTCTTAATGAGTTCGCTCATAAATTCAACTTAATAAGAATTTTTAAAAAAGAGCTTTTACTTTATTGAAAATATAAATTATTTATTATTTTTGAAAAATTAATTTGGTTTTTTGGCCCATATTCACATTTATTAAGCTTTGGATGACATTAGGTTGATTAATAAGTTATTAAGAAGAGAAATGAAAGGGAAATAAAATCTTTTACTTTTTACTCGTGTTTATGAATTCTGATAGTTCTTCCAAAAGATGTGTGTTGTGATTTGATGTCTTTCAATATGAGGAAATTTAGCATTTTTTCAATGTTAATATGTCTTATTTTAACCTTGATGTTTTAAAAAATAATAAATTTTCACCTTTTGTGGTTTACAGAAAAATTAAGCCCAAAATACAGGAACCACAAACCTTTTTCCCCTCCTCCATTGCCCCTATTATTAATTTCTCGTATTAGTTCAATATCATTGTAACAGCTGGTGAGCAAATATTTGTGTGATATCATTAAGTAATGTCCAGAGTTTACATTCGAGTTCATTCTCGAGGTTGTACTGCCCGGAGATTACGCTGATCACATAATGTAGTATGTCTGCTATTATAGCATCATGTGGAATGGTCTCACTGCACTAAATAACCCTGTGTCATATAGTCACCCCTTTCTCCACCCCTATGAACCTCTGGAAAGGCTGACCTGTCTAATGTTCTCATGGCTTGCTCTTCTGCAGAATATCAAACAGCTGGAACGCTATAGTGTGATACTTAATCTTGCTTCTCAACTCCACTGGCCCCGGGATGCCCAGACACTGCTCTAACACTACTGTGGGTGTTTCTAGGAAGGTGTTTCTCTCTGTGGTGCTGGGCTTTGTCCAATCCATTGAAGTCATGGATAGAATCAAAGGTGAGCAGTGGAGAGTTTCTCTCTGACTGTCTTCAAGCGGTACATCCGCCTTCTTCCGCCTTCACACTTGGACTCAGGTGGGAGCTGGACCATGGCCTGAGTCTCAGCTTGCTGACTGCGGGTGCTGACCTCCTCTGCTTCCATGATCATGTGCGCCAGCTCCTTTTAGTAAATCTTTCCACATACATGCATATATCTGGCTGGTCTACTTTTCTAGAGATCTCCAAATCACACACACAAATGCTTTTTAAGAATTAGAAACACATTTAAATTTCCTCTGTATACATTTTGCAACTCTGTAGCTCATTTAATTTACTCTTTCATTGTATATTTTCTTTATTCTTCTGCCCTGGGTACTGAATGCAGGGCCTTGCTCATGCTAACCACATGCTCCACCACAGAACTATTCCTCTAGCCTTGCTGATTTAATTCTGTGGCTAAATTATAGTCCCTTATATGGGTGCGCCACTAACTGCCCATTCCTCTCTTGACAGGGTTCTTCTTTGTTCCTTATTTTGAAATCATGAAAAGAACTGCTACCATTATTTTGTGTAGTTTTTATTGTGAAATTTTTCAGCTTTCATCAGTACATACTAAGGTGCTTGCTAGATCGTATGTTCAAAGTATGTTGAGAGTTGTAAGAAACCAGAGAGACTCATTTTCATTCCTGCTTGTAATGATCACCTTAACATTTGAAAAATTTCTTTATATAGAATTCTGGAGGGGCCGGCCAGACATCTCAGTGAGCTAAAGCTCCTGCTTAGGCAGAGCGCGGTGCCTGGATTTGATCCCCAGTGTTCCGTGCCGGCTCTGCGCCCCCCTCCGCCTCCCCCCCCCCCCCCCCCCCCCCCCCCCCCCCCCCCCCCCCCCCCCCCCCCCCCCCGCTGAGATGGCCATTGAGACTGGGCGTGGTGGTGCACGCCTATGATCCCAGCCCTTGGGAGGCTGTAAACAGGAGAATCACTACTAGTCCGATCTATGGAGTGAGACCCTGTAGACCTTCTACTAAATATATTTAAAAAAAATAAAATTCTGGTTTGCAATCTTTTTTTCTATGTCTCTATAGACATCACCCCCTTCTCATCTGCTCTTTATCATTTCAGACCAGAGCTCAGAGATTATCTATAGTGTTGTTCCTCTGCTTTGTTTTATTTTGCAACGCTAGAATTGAACCCTCTGCCTTGTGCATACTAGACAAACACCCTACCACTGAGATGTCCCCAGTCTGTTTCTTGCTTTTAAATGTATCTTAGTTAAATAAATTTCTCCTGAAATTCTATGACTTGAGAAAAATGTTTTTAAATTATCATGTGAATTATTTTTAGGAGAATTTTATAAAGCCTTTATAGACATGCTTGTCAAATAGTACCAATTATTATTATTATTATTAAAGATTTGCTTTCAAATGAAGCCTTGAAAGATATAAAAAAAAGTTGCCACATTTGTCAGTGTGTAGTATTTATTATGCACCTGTGAGAAACACTGCACCTTATAGACAGAACAAAAGTAAACTATATCTAAATATGACCCATGGTTATTCCAAATTCCAAATGAAATGAATCCAAATTAATATGGGTTTTTCTGTATTCTCATTCCCCTAAGAGAACCATGCAAATGTCATGCTTTAGCAAAGGCCTTTAGGCTAATCATCTCTAAAGAGGGAGCAAGCAGAAGAAGGTTTAAAGCAAAATTGCTTTTGTCCCAGGAGGACACTTAATACTTTTTGAAGTAGAAAATACAATGGCTTTCTGTGAGTTGTAAAACACTTTGAAATTGGGTCATGGGAAACACTGAGAAGAAAGGATTTTTTTTCAGTATGGGGGATTGAATGGAGCCTTTGCATTGAACTCTGTCCCCAACCGACCCCCACCCTCAGAGTACAGGAAGAGTAGGGAAGTGAAATTACAGGAGAAATGAGAGGCATTCAACGGATTGAAAAAGTGGGAGATTAATGGGAAAGGATAGCCACAAACCCACAACACCAACAGGGACACGGCCACGCCTATAATAAGCTCTTCGTATGTATTAGATCCCAACACTGCTGTTCACGCTAAATGTAGAGGAGAAAGTGGCAAACACAGAGACACTGGGTGCCAGCCCCAGCTCCCTGGAGCCGCAGGCAGCTTGTAAGAGATGATGCAGAATTTAGAGCAGGCCTGAGTTGCTGTAGAATCTGCTCTACCAATGACCCAAAGAACTTGGAATACTGTGCATCAGCAACATGGTAGTGGGATAAAGCAGAAGAAGGTTTAAAGCAAAATTGCTTTTGATAGTTGGATGTGGAGTAACTCAGGGAGATGGTGGTATATCTGTGAGAGAGGATGAGAAAACAGCCGCTGAGCTGGAGAAAGGACTGCACACATTAAAGACAGAGAAGCGGCTCCCCACTCATCTCTTGTTCTAACAAAAGCTAATAGAAGAAGCACGTAGTAAAGGAAAAGAAAGCAATTTCTAATGTGGAACTACTGAAACATATTCAGTAAAGAGATGTTTCTAAGTTTGTCTACAGTGTACCTACTGCTGTCTAACAGCACTATTTTTATTTACATTTGCAGCAAAAATTCCTATCATAGTCTGTCTGAAACTGTAACAAATTAGTATTTGCACAATATTGTTTCAGCTTTCAAAGAGGTTTTTGTAGCGCTGGCCAGATAGCTCAGCAGATTAAAGTGCCTGCTTAGGCAGAGCACGGCAGCCGGGGTTTGATCCCTGTCACACTATGCTGGCCCTGCTCCTGGGGCACGCTGAGATGAGTTTGAGACTGGGAGTGGTAGCGAGCCTGTAATCCCAGCCTTTGGCAGGCTGAAAACAGGAGAATCACTATGAGTCTGATCTGTGTAGTGAGGCCCTATAGATCCCGTAGACCCTGTCCTAAATACATTTAAAAAAGAGAGAGATCTTGCCCACACAATCTAATTTGCTTCTCAGACATTCTTCTTGCAGTTAATTTTATGTATTTGGTATATGGTCTCACTACACAGGTTGGACTCAGTGATCCTCTTGTCTCAGCCTTCCCAGAGCTGGGATTACAGGCATCCACCACCACACCTGCTTTCAGGAGCCGGTTCAACACGCCTGAGGTGGTGCTGTGTGCCATGTGGTGCTGGAGATGGATCCTGGGTCCCTCTGCTTGCCAGGCAGTGCTTAGACTGCTGAGCTATGCCTCAGGTCCTGTTTCTCAAACATTCTATGAAGATGTTATTGCTACTTTAAGTCACAGGGCAGTGGGTAAGGCTTGACAATTATTTCTGATGTTGGGTGAGTTAGAGTCATGATCATAAACTATGGATCTTAATTTCAAGCTTGGATTTCTTTTTGTTAAAATCAGATGAGAAAAGGCACCAGGTATCCAACCATGCCTGAAACAAAATGGGTGTTCAATAAGTTCTAGACTTTTTTCCTCCTAGATCATTTGAGGTCTTTTATTGCAGTATTAAAATATCACAAGTTAGTTTTACAACCCAGGATTTTGTTTCTGTAGTTAGATAACTCTTAGATCTTATTCATCAGCCTCAGAGCTGAGCCTTTTAGGGACACGGATACCTCCTCAAATGTTCTGATAGCCTCCTTCTTAACTACTGTAGCTTGCTGAATCAAAGCAGCTGAATTTGAATGAGTTCAATGTCGTTTCCATCAAGAATTTACTCATCTTGCTGGCCTTGTTATTCTACACAAGTGACCTCCGGCATTATCTGAGAACCTTAGATATATTTTTCACTGAAGACACTTTGGCCTTCAGCAAAAGACCCTTTTCTCTTCTAATAGTGGTGAGAAATAAGCATCCAACCTCATCTTAGAAAGGGACCTTGTGTAGCACCCTTATTATGGTCTGAATATGACTACAGATAGTGAGAACAGTAGCCTGTTCCTTTCTATTTCCCATCCATTAGTTGCCTGGAACTTCTTTTGCTTTGCACAGAGCCTGAGTTTTACATTGAAGTCATTCCCCAGGGCTCCCCTGGGAACCCTAGCAACTGCCAGCCCGTTCAGCAGAGTGTGGACGTTCTGTGGAACATCGACAGCCTCATTTCTGAGAATGGTCTTCATTTTCAGCAGATAATATGAAGCCCCCAAGAAGCAGATCTCATTACAATAAGGATTCTGACTACTTATTTATCATCGTAGAGCATAGCAACAGATATGGAATAACCAAACTGTAGGAGTGCAGAGATACACTGGGGCCTTAAGAAGTACAGTCATTGACACAGAAGCATCTAGGAACCTACCTCACATTTCTCTTGATGTTGTTTTCTTGTGTTTCATTACAGATTATGTTTATATGGTGGCACATGTGGCATCAGATGGTTATCAAGTTCTATATCCTTTATTGAACAGAATTAGAATTTAGTTTTCCAAATCTGAGGTCAAACCCAGCCTCCATGCGGCCTGCATCTTTAGCCCAAGAGCAAGCATCATAAAAAGACCTGGTGGCTTCAAACAGCCACGGAAGCAGGGTGGGACAAGGGCGGAGTTTGAGGGTGCGAGTATCCAGGAGAAGGGGTGCTGGTAATGTGATCTTAGAGACATCCATAACTAACTCATGATTTCCCAAGGTCCTAGTGGTAGAAGTAGAACTCAAGCCTAAGTCTGACTTTAACATCAGATTTGATTTCTAACAAATTGATAGAAGCACAGCCAGGGCAGCCTCCTTCCCCTAGTGCCCTGGATGTCTCATTTCCTGGCAGAGTAATTTATAGAGCACACAGTCTTCTGGGATTGGTTCTGCTACAATGATCTGATCAGGGTGTGTCTCAGGAGGCAGTGTACAGGTGGAGGCTGAACACAGGGAACACTCTCAGTTCCAGATCAGTGACAAGTGTCACTCTTCCTGACATGAGCTCTTTTTTGGGGTGGTATCTTTAATGGTGTCTTTTCTCCTTCAAGGTTGAAATGCTGATGTTTTGGTGGTCAGTACCGATTGCAGACAGTTGTGGCTACCCTTTGAAGTTTTGATCGAACTCACAAAAAAAGGATAGTTTATGTTTCACATAATTTTGGAAACTGTAATTCTGGAGTACAAAAGGACATGAACAGAACAAGCAAAACTATGCCCCAAGCTTTTCTCAAAGGCTTGGCCTGAATTTACGGGTCAAGGAGCTTCACCCTAATCTATCTACACTGTCCTACTTAAAGCCTACTTCAGCAAACTAGTAAACTCCATGGCGTCTATAAGGGAGGAAGGAAAACCTAATTAGAGATATGACTCGTTGCCCTAACATTCAGTCTCTGATTTAGGAAATGTTAGTGTATTGGGCTGCCTTGGCAGAATACCATAAGCCTGGGAGTTTATTTTATTATTTTATTTTGTATTATAGAGAAGGGTCTTCAGGGTGTTCAGGGTCTCACTACTAGATCAGACTTGTAGTGATCCGCCTGTTTATAGCCTCCCAAGAGCTGGGATTGCAGGCATGTGCTGCCACACCCAGTCTCAATTGCCATCTCAGTATGCCCCTGGGGTGGGGTCAGCATGGCAGACTAGGGGATCAAACTTCCAGACCCTGTGCCTGCTTGCAGATGCTTTAATCTGCTGAGCTATTTGGCCGACTCCTCGCCTGGTGGTTTAAATGGTAAATATTCATTTCCCACAGTCCTGGAGGATAGAAGGTCCAAGATCAAGGTTCTAGTAGATTTGAATTCTGATGCCTGTGTTCTTTTTTCACATAGCCATCTTCTCTAATTCTTCAGCTGGCAGAGAACAGAGAACAAGCTCTTGAATCTCATGAGGATACTAAAATCTAAAACCATCACACTGGAAGCTAGGATTTGAATATATGAATTATGGAGGGACATACACCTTCCCTCCATAACACTAACCTTCTGGCATCGCTCCCCATGAAACAGGACTGTTGCTCCACCTGCTACATGGGTTCTTTCTTTACATTCAGCAGCATAAGGTGCAAACCTTGCTTTACAGAAGCTAAGAAGATGGAAAAGTATGCCAAACAATCACGCTGACTCTTTCTGTAATAGATGAGGAATAACCCAGAGAGCCCCAGCACTGATGAATCCTGAAGCACTTGTGATTCCAGGTCTTTCATGGCTTAGAAGAGGTCAGAATAGAGTTCTCCTGCAGAGTGACAAACTGAGCTCATTTCACCTACATATAAATGCTTAAGTGAGAGCTCACCATGCTTTAGTATTAATCTTATATGATCTGGGAGCTACTAAAAAGCAATAATTAAATAAAAGCTCAAATGTGTAATAATGTTGCATTTGAAAAAGTATCACAGTAGGCCTTTTCTGACCATGAAATCCTTGTTTTCGCCTACAGTTCAATCAATGACTGCTTTACCCCCTTGGTGATTCACCATAAGAACAGGGCTGGTACATGATAGACACTGAGTTAATGAGAGTTAGTTGCTCCTTATGTGCTTTGACTGATAATAGCTTGGCTCTAATTAACTGTAAGCATGGTATGTATAAGCTCCAAGAGGACAGCTTCTTGGAGAGTCTCAGTGTAACTGCAGATATTTGATGTAATTCACTAGACTATGAAAATTCTCTTTCTTTAGTACTTTGGAGTTAGTAAGATCTATGTGGCTAAAGGGAAAAGAAGTGGAAATTTAACAAAATAGAATTCATTGACATAATAGACTAGCCTTGAATTTCAGCTCTTGACTTGTGTTAGTGTTGTGATTTTTCACTTTGGAACGGCTGGGGTTCTGTATTAAACCAAACACACTGGGCGCAGAGGCACAGAGATGGTGATGCCCACCACTGTGTATCACCCTTCCCTCCCCAGGTGCCCTGTGCTGCAAGGTCATTCCTAGGACACAATGCAGAAGCTCTTGTGTCATCCATACATGTGTTGTTGTTAACTGAGTTTCTAAAACCAACAAGCCATGGCCTTGGCCTTGTTCTATCCCTAACTGGATTCTGTTAGAAATAACCCATGTTCTCTATCTACTCCAGAGCTTTTCTGAGACATTTGACTGTGAGAGAAGGGCTGAGGCTGTACATCTATGGCTTCACATCTCAGGGGCCCAGTAGTGTGGTCTCCTGAAGAAAATCAACTCTCTTTTACTTTCTTGGTGCTAATCTTTTGGTCATGCAACTAACCAAAAATCACTGTCTCAACTATTGGGAAGTGCAACAGAATCCTTGATGTAGTGTTTCTATGAGAATAGGATTAAATGTAATTCCATTCTGGGTTGATATGGGTGCTCACAAAACAGAGAGCATTCTTGTCCTTTGAGAGAATCTGGGAAATGATTGCTTTAGTAGCTAGTTTGTAGTTTTGATCATGACTAATAATTGAGCAAAGAGACAATTTTTGAGAGGTCACTATATGCAAGTTCTGTGTTTGGTTTTTCTTTCCTGAATCCTACCTCCAGTGAGAAAAAAAATACATTAAGAAGATTCTTCTACTCTGAACTATGTGAAGAAAGTAAGACAGTTCCCAACCTTGTTAACTGGTGAGATATGCTTCTCTTTGATTAGAAAGCCTTGGAAGTGAATTCTACCTGGATGGATGGATTCTTATTGTGCTCCAGGGGACTATGTTCTGCAAGAAAATGTGTTGGTGAGTCAACATTTAGAAATTCAGTTTATTCTTAGCTCTTGGGAATCAAGAAACAGTTTTCTTCTAGGAAAATTTGCAATGCAATGCTCAGGTATCCTTAAGTAAGCAAGTGGTCTACAGTGTATATTATATTGATTGGTTTAATCCAACTGATTCTTAAAAATAGATATTGACAACTCATCAGCATACATTTCAGTCATTTTTGTCAACTCAACATTGGAAGTCAGGTGTTTTTGGTAATAAAATACATGAGCATTTTTGACACAATCATAGCAGGTATTGATATTCAACTTACGCAAAGGAAAAAGTTTTATTTGCAATGAGAAAGATGTATTTCTGTATACTAGTGGTAACGCACAACTTGGCTTCAGGTTTGATGTCACAGTTGCAGGATTTCCCAAAGAAAAATGGTAATTAGAACAATGGAAGCTATTTTAGTGTCAGACATAATTAGAAATGCACAAAGTTCTTTACTCCAGTAAATTCTTGTAAATAGAAAACCTGTACTATTCTATGACCTGGCTCAGAAAATGGAGGTCACTCAAAACAGAGACAAAATAAAGGGAGCAGGTCATACCAACTCAGAGGCGTGGAAGGAGCTCCAGTCGCCTTGGTGTGCAGAACCACTAGAGGAAAAGACACCACTGTCACTCTAGAGGAGCTGCTTCTTGGGAGGACTCTCCAGAGTTGGTAGCAGGGGCTTCGCTGCCTCAGTCGCTCCTCCTCAATAACAAGAGAGACGGAAAGTGGGCATTTGGACAAGTCCGAGGCCCAGAGAACCAGGCCACAAAACTGCTGCTGCCTCCAGGTTGCTGGATGCCAGGAAACTGGGGAATGGACACACACGTACTATTGTAGTTAATTTTGGGCTTCTGGAGGCTGGATGATTTATAATGAATGGCTTTGGGATCACAGTTCTAGAGACTGGGATGTTCGATACTGAAGACCCAGCATTTGGTGGATGCCTTCTTGCTGTGTCCTAATCTAGAAGAAAGCATATGACAGAAAGAGAAAGAGGGGGAGGTAGGGAGGGAGAGAGAGAGAGAGAGAGAAGGAGAGAGAGAGAGAGAGGCTGAAATTATCCTTTTATCATGAGTCTACTCCTATGGTAAACAACTCACATCCACAAAGGTAGTGTTGATGACCTCATTGTCCCTTAAGGGTCTCGCTGTTAGCACTGCTGCACTGAGGATCAAGCTTGCAAAATAGGAATTTGGCAGTAAGGCACACTCAAACCACAGATGCATAGCAAAGAATTGGTCATTTTCTTGATTTCCCAGTGAAAAGGGCAATGACTGTGGTGATTCCACATTAATTCAACCTTCTGCTTCTCATGAATGCATGAAAAGGCTGATTTGTACTCAGAACACTGTTGCAAGAGTCTTGAAAGTGTCATGTGTAGCTGTTCAGCATCTGTAACTAGTATAAGGATGGAATGGAGGTAGAACAGGTTCACTCAGAGCGTCCCTTCTTCATTTGGGTGGCTGGGGCTTCATAGCTCCATTCTTTTCCCCACTGCACTGTGTACTTATGATGACATGGAATTAATATTGTAAGGCATCTCCCTCTGTGTCCTTCCAGGATTGCACGTATATTTTACAAGACACTTACTTCTATTTCTAGAACCTTGCACATAACAGGGGCCAAGCAAATATTTGGAAAATCTATAAATAAATGAACAGTAGGCCCTGGCTTCAAGGACATGGGCTCTGCATAATCAGCTCCCAAGAGTGGGTTTGTTTTATACTGGAGAAGAACAAAGTGACTTAAATGAACATAAAATACATATTTTATTATTCTCATATCTGACTGAAATGCCACATTAATGCTTTTATACCAAGATTATTACTTCCTTGAGCAGATTCCATTTATTTATTCCTATTTCCGTTCCAACACTTGTTTACATTTACTGCTTACCATGTGCCAAGCATATTTCAGAGGTTTCCATACATTTATGTATCCTCGTCCTGAAGGTAGATTATTATTGAGTACAGTCCCTTGGCACAATTATCAGCATATTCAAATTAATGAAATATAAACACCCATATAACCAGAAATGAGATAAAGAACTATTTTGCGTTCATCAAAAACACATCCACTGCTTCTCATACTCACTTAAAATCTTTTTTTCTTTCCAAACAAAACTAGTTTTCCAATATACATAGGTATTACTTTTTTAAATTTTCTTCAAAGTGTCCTCCCTCTAGTTTGCATTCCTAACATTGATTGTTAGACTTGAGCTAGTTTTGTGGTTCTTGCAAATGGAATCTTACCATTGAAATCCTTTTGTGATCATTTTTATTGTTCTCACTTGATGCTCTGCTTGAGAGAAGTTACTCCTGTTACTCTTGCATTCACATACCCTTGCTTAGAGCAGCCCTTCATATTAACACTCATAAATTATTTGCCATCCTTTCTTCGAAGGATACCTGGATGGTTTCTGTTGTGGGTATTATAAGCTCAAGACGTCTAAGAGCATTCTTGTACATTTTTTTTCTGATGCCTATAGGGTACTGGCAAATTTTTAACAAGTAAATCACCAAAAAAAAAAGCCCTCATGGTCCCATGCATCTTTTTTTGTGTGTATTTTAGTTGTAATGATCCACCTGTGTGCAGCCTCCCAAGTGCTGGGATTACAGGTAGGCACTGAAGGTAGATTATTATTGAGTACAGTCCCAAGTTACAATTATCAGCATATTCAAATTAATGAAATATAAACACCCATATAACCAGAAATAAGATAAAGAACTATTTTGCATTCATCAAAAACACATCCACTACTTCTCATACTCACTTAAAATCTTTTTTTCTTTCCAAACAAAACTAGTTTTCCAATATACATAGGTATTACTTTTTTAAATTTAAAACATGCCCAGTTTCAATTACTGTTTCAACCCACCCCATGGGCAGGGCCAGCATAGCATGCTGGGGATCAAACCCCAGCCACTGCATCTGCCTAAGCAGGTGCTTTAATCTGCTGAGCTATTTGGCCAGCCCCATGTACCTTTCTCCATGGTGTAGTTCTTCTAAACACTGGTTTCAAGTCACCAATGTGAAGCCACTGAGTCATAGGAGTGGGAAGATATATGTACAAACAGCTCTCATAAGTTGGTGCAAGCTGCTTTCTGCTCACCACTGCCTGGAGCATGTGTGTATTTATTTTTGCTTGGTGTCTACTTTTGAGCAATTGATTCTTTAAGCATAGTTTCATTTAAGAGATGATGGTATATTATTTCCAAAGTGACCATGCCCACTTACCAGCTTTCCAGAAGTGTGTAAAACTAGACCTAGAAGGAATAAATTTCTAGATCTAAATAACTAGATCTAAGATTCACTTGTTAAATGTTAATACAAAGGGGTGCTATGTGCAATGGAATGAGTACACCAGAACCACTCATGGAGTCCAACTGACTCTGATTAGTTCACATCTTCACCAACACTGTGCTATTTTCACTCTTTTCCTTCATTATTTCTGATATCTCATATATTTAATTCATCTTTCCATGATAATGTTAATGTCTTACATATGATCACTATTTGAATATCTTCTTATGAAGTTCCTACTCAAATCTCTTGTTTAACTTACTGATGGGATGTCTGACTTTACTTCTTACTTTGTAGTTTATTATATATTCAGAACACTAGCCCTTTAATTGAGTATGCAGAGTCTTTGTAAGATTATTGATGTTTTTCTCAAGGGAATGGGTTAATTATTGTGTAAATTAACTTCTTTTTCATGTGGACCTCCTTCCCTTTTCATTTTTCTTTCATGAATGGTTTCTTTCTGTTCTCATTCATGGAATTATGGTCATTTTGATCCCACTCTAGAACATCTTTTAGTAGTCTGTGTTGGGTTGGCTTTGTTGTCATGAAATTATTTAGTTGTTTAGAAGTATTTCAAGTCTCCATTAAACTTGAAAGAGAGTTTTGTAGGGTATATCTGTATGTGCTGGAATTTGTTTTCTTGCAAGACTTGTACTTTGCTCCATGCTCTTGATGTGATAGTTTGTTTAGAGAAATCTGCTGTTATTCTGGTGGGTTTTCCTTTAAATGTGATCATTTTTATTTTCTGTAGCAGCTTTTATTATGATTTCCTGTGATGAATTTCTGGGATCTTGATTATTGTATGTCTGGGTGTGTTTTTAATTAAGTTAATATTATTTGGAGTTCTATATGCTTCTCCTACCTGAATGTCAGATTGTTTCCTCATATTTGGGAAGTTTTCTGCTATTATGTCTGCCCATATTCTTTTTATTTCATTTGAATTGACTCCTTCTTTCTCATTGATACCTATTAGTCTTATGTTGTTCATCTTTGCATTGTCTTGCAGATGGTGAATTATTTTTCCCTGCATCCTACTTGTTTTTAAGAGATCTTTTCTTACCTTTTCACTAGCTGCAATGATGTCTTCAAGATCTGAAACTCTATCTTCACCTTCTTTCAAACAGTTTTTCCAGCTTGTGATTGAGGTTTTAATTTCCTGAATATCTATTTGAGTCTAATTCATGCATTCTATTTCTTTTCCTATATTGTTCATTCAAGGATTCTGTAATTTTTCTATTTTCTTCTATTTTTTAATCAGTGTTTTCTTTAGAAACAGTAATTCTTTCATTACAGTTATCACTTTTTGTTGGCCTCAGAGATTGTTTCTGATCTGATTTCATCTATTTTTGCAGTTGTTTCTTTGCTTTAGACCCTATTATTTCAGGTGTGTGATTTCCAATTTCTTCTATGATGGCATTTCCTGCATTTGTTCTGGGTGGGCTCTGGGCCTGAGAATGCATTTTGCCCCTTCTCTTTGTCACTTGTATAGCAGTCTTCTGACCTTTGATGTAGAGCTTTGGTACAGTTATTACCTGTTCTAATAGGTAATAGCACTAGGTCTGGATATACCAAGTTCAAACTTGTCCAGGTGGATGTGGCTTGCATCTGGCAGCTGTGCTCTACTTTTCTTACTGCAGCCCTTAGAACTGAAACTGCTGTGGCACTCTGGCAAGCTGTTCTGCTCCTGGATGAGCTGGGTGGGTCTTGCTTCTGGCGTTTCTGCAGGGAATTCTCCTGCAGGGTTCTACACCAGGCATGCCTCGTGGAAGAAGTTCCACACATGCCTGGCCTGGGGGCTGGCTGGAAAGAGGACCCAGTGAGCGGCAGGTGATCCCCCACACATGCAGGGCTGGCTTTCGGCTTGAATGAGGATCCAGAGGGCTGGTGGGCATTCCATACACACACACCAGGCCTTGGCACTGGCTGGAATGAGGATCTAGAGGACCTCAGGCTGCCCCACTCACAGACTATGTATTTTTCTTGTGATAATTTTCTGGAATGTTGATTATTATATGTCTGGATATAAATTTATTTGGATTGATGGTAATTGGATAATTGTACTGCTGATTTGTGCTGGTCTATTGAAAGGAACAGTTAATGCTTAATTTTTTTCTTCTTTTACTTTTTTATATCAACTTTTCATGCTTTATCTGGTACTCTGAACTAATTTGAAGACAACAGTATCCAATATAACAACAATTACTGTATTCCTATCATTTTGTTCAGTGTAATTCTGCAGTTTCTACTTTTTTTTTTTTTTTTTTTTTTTTTTTTTTTTTTTTTTTTTTTTTTTTTTTTTTTTTTTTGCTATTTTTATTCTCTTAAGAAACTCAGACTGCAGAGGTAGCTCAGTCGTATAAGCACTTCCCTGGCAAGCACCAGGTTCTGAGTTCTACCTCTGGCACTGCAAAGAAAAAGAAAGAAAATGGTCAGCCATAGTGATGCATGCCTAATATCCTAGCATGGTAGGAGGCAAAGCCAGGAGAATTAAACTTTAAACCCAGCCTAGGAAATTTAGTGATTTTGGAAGATCTCTATTTCAAATTTTATTTGAAAAAAGCATTGGAATCCAGGCATGGCTGTGCAGCCTTGAAATCCCAGCACTCCGAAAGCTGAGGCAGAAGGATCAACACGAATCTGAGGCCAGCCTTGGCCATATAGTGAATTCAAAGACAGCTTAAAGTAAGTAGTGAGACCCTGTATCAAAAACAAAACAAAACAAAATAAAATAAAACAAAGAAAGGCTGGAGATATATGGATATCTTGTTTAGTGTAAAGGTTCTATACTCCATACCCCATATTGGAGAAGGGATGCAAAGAGAGAATCAACTATAAGGTGAGACCTATGGGACCTTTCTACCATGAATAATGAAGACAGTTCAACCATTCTGGAATGTCTAGACATTTCAACTTTATCTCTGAGGGGCACAGACAGGTTAGACCTCATTTTGGAGAAAAAAAAAAAGGACCACACAATGATTTTGAAAAATTTCTTCCCAGCTTTGTTAATGTCCATTTCATTTTCTGATATATTTCACTGCACATGAATCAAAATACATTACAGAACAGTAGTGGTAACACTAGATGAACCATGGGCAATTTTTTGCTAGCATTTTGTTCTTGTTCTCAAAGGGACCAATTTAAAAATATTTTGTATAAACTTTTGAAATATATGCCCCTTATCAAATATTTTTCCTATTCCTAGTATGTGAAGATAAGAATTTTTATCAAAAAAGAAATTGAGCCCAAACCCAGGCCCTGCGAGTGTGCGGGAGAGCTTCTGTGCTGTCCTGCGTGACTGCTAGACCAAGACCAGGGCCGCCTCCTGACAGGGACCTTTCCCCATGCTCTTCGGACCTGCCCTGCCCCACCCCTCCAGACCCAGCACAGTGAATGAGAATGAGAACATCCACCACCCTCTTAGGAGTCCTGCAGACCCACCAAAGCCCAGGCCCTGTGAGTGTGTGGGAGAGTTTCTGCGCTCTCCTGCCCTCCCCCACATTTCCCTCCAGACCCAGCCCAGGTCTGGCATACAGGCCTGGGGTGAAACTCTGCAGCTGTAGTCCCTCAGTGAGAATAGGATCAAAACCATGCAGCTAATCCAGGAGCAGTACATCTTACAAAGGGGCACAACAGGCTTACCTCCAAGGGCAGTAACAGAAAGAAGCTGAGCACAGCAACCAGATCCAAGCCAGGCACAACTATATGAACTACAGCTTGGTATATTGATACCTGAATTTCATTAGGTACTAAGGTTATAACTGCAGAAGGGCTCTACACCAAAGGTCAGAGGTCAGTGTTATGATAAAAACAAGGAGCAGATCGCAATCTCAGGGCTTGAGTCCAACCACGACAAGTGCAGAGGACACTAGCTCAGATGCAATGTATGAATTAATAGCATCAGAATTAAAGAAACAACAGCAGAAATATATAGAGGAACTCAGAGCAGAATTAATTTCTGGAATAAAAAAAGAAATCTCTGAATTTGTAACATCTGAAAGAATCAAATACAGAAACATATGGAGGAAACCCAGAGCACACCCAGAACAAGTGCAGAGGACAATAGCTCAGCTGAAATCTATGAATTAATAGCATAAGAAGTAAATAAGCAACAGTAGAAAGGTATAGAGGAATTCAGATCAGAATCTATTTCTGAAATAAAAAAAGAAACCTCTGAATTCATAGCATCTGAAGTAAAGAATCAAATGCGGAAATATATAGATGAAACTCAATCTGGAAAAAACAGCAGTAAAAGAATTAATAAATGCTTCTAAAGAAGACATTGATAATAAAATGGAGGAGATTAGAAAAATGATGGATTCCTTGAATGAGCAATACAGGAAAGAAATTGATCGCATGAAGCAGAGTCAAAGAGATGTAAAGGAACTTAAAATCTCAATAACAAGCCTGCAAATCTGAATGAAAGTGAAGATAGAGTTTCAGATCCTGAAGATGCTGGTACAGCTAGTTAAAAGGTAAGAAAAGATCTCTTAAAAACAACTAGGATGCAGGGGAAAATAATTCACTACCTGCAAGACAATGGAAAGATGAACAATGTGAGACTAATAGGCATCAATGAGAAAGAAGGACTCAATAAAAATGATATAAAAAGAATATGGGCAGAAGTAATAGCAGAAAACTCCCCAAATATGAGGAAACAATCTGACATTCAGGTAACTGAAGCGTACAGAATGCCAAATAACTTCAATTCAATAAAAAAACACACTGCGACATATTAAGAGTCAAGATCCCAGAAATCCAGCACAAGAATAATATACAGAAAGCTGCTAGAGAAAAGAAGCAGATCACATTCAAAGGAAAACCCATCAGAATTATGGCCGACTTTTCTCCACAAACCGTGAAGGCAAGAACAGCATGGAGCACAGCATTTCAAGTCCTCTATGAAAACAAATTCCTGCCCAGACTACTATACCCTGTAAAACTCTCAAGTTTGATGGGAAAGTGAAATACTTCCATGACAAAGAACAACTAAAGAATTTCATGATGACAAAGCCAAACCTACACAGCCTACTGAAAGATGTGCTAAAGACAGACCAAAATGATTAGAACTGGATGAATGAGCACAGAAGGAACCCACTAAATAGGACAAACAATTAAACACAGGGAAAAAAAGGAGTAAACAACAGCAGGTAAATAATATGTCAATTGTAAGTCAACACATTTCAATTATAACCATCGATGTAAATGGACTCAATTCACCAATTAAGAGAAATAGACTGGCACAGTGATTAGGAAATAAAACCCAACAATATGCTCTGTACAAGAAACACACTAACTCAAAAGAATATTCATAGGCTGAAATTCATAGGATGGAAAACAATACTTCATGGCCCAGCACCTCAGAAAAAAGCAGGAGTAGCAATCCTATTCTCAAACAGTCTCAACTTCAAACGAAGAAGGATCAAATGAAATAAAAAGGCCACTATATACTGGTTAGGGGAAAAATTCAAGAGGGAGAGGTGACACTCATAAGTATGTATGCATCAAGCACGTATGCATCCCCCAACTATATAAGACAAATCTTAATGGACATGAAAAATCTAATATCCAATACCACGATCTTAACAGGGGACCTTAACACCCCCTTATCCCAAAAAGATAGGTCAACCAGACAAAAAATTAGTAAGGAAGTAGCAGAACTGAACCAGTGCTTGGAACAAATGGACTTTGTGGACATATACAGTGTTCCACCCAACACAGCTGAATACACATTTTTTTCAGCTGCACATGGATCATCTTCTAAAATAGACCACACACTAGTCCATAGGTCATGCTTAAGTATATGCAAGAAAACAAATTATCCCATGCATATCTTCTGACCTCAGTGCAATGAAACTGGAAATGACAAAGGAAACCAGAAAAAAAACCCTAAATACATGGAAATTCAACAACAACCTACTCAACAATCAATGGGTTATATATGAAATTAAACAAGAAATTCAACCATATCTACAATTCAATGAAGATTCAACTACAACTTATTGGAATTTATGGGATGTGATGAAAGTGGTTGTCCAAAGGAAATTAATAGCTATAAACTCACACATTAGGAATACAGAATGGAAAAAATAAACAAACTAATGAAGCACCTCTAACATCTAGAAAAGGAAGAGCAAACCAAACCCAGAGCCCAAAGACAGGAAGAAATCATAAAGATTAAAGCAGAATTAATTCAATTGAGACAAAGAAAACAGTTCAAAGAATTAATGGATCAAAAAACAGCTTCTTTGAAAGACTAAATAAAGTTGATAAGCCCTTAGCTATTCTCATCTAAAAGAGGAAAGAAAAAAATTCAAATACAAGCATTAAGGAACAAAAATGGTATTATCACTACAGACCCAGTAGAAATTCAGAAGATTATCAATAGCTCCTTTGAGAATCTTTACGCTCACAGAATAGAAGACACAGATGAAATGGACAGATTCATTGAAAGGTACAAATTATCAAAACTGAATCAAGAAGATATAAAAACTCTAAATAACCAAATAATAGCCAATGAAACACAAAATGTAATAAGAAGCCTGCTGACAAAGAAAAGTCCAGGTCCTGATTGATTCACAGCTGAATTGTACAAGAAATTTACAGAATATATAATCCCTATACTACTGAAATTCTTTAAAGAAATTGAAAGGAAGCAATCCTCCCGAAGTATTTTCTTGAGGCAAGTATTATGCTGATTCCAAATCAGGGAAAGGCACGAGTAAAAAAGAAAACTACAGGGCCATCTCCCTCATGAACATACATGCAAAAATCCTCAATAAAATCCTAGCAAATTGAATACAGCAAGAAGATCATACACCATGACCAGGTAGGATTCATCCCAGGGATGCAAGGATGGTTCAATATTTGAAAATCTATAAATGTAATATACTATACTAATATACTATATTAATAGACTGAAATCTAAAAACCACATGATCATCTCAATTGATGCAGAAAAAGCTTTTGACAGAGTCCAAAGTCATTCATGTTCAAAGTCCTACAGAAAATTGGAATAGAAGGCCTCTACTTCAACCCAATGGCTAATATAATTCCAAATGGGGAAAAAGTGAAATCTTTTTCTATCAGATCTGGTACAAGACAAGTATGTCCTCTATCACCCATCCTATTCAATGTAGTTTTGGAATCATTAGCGATAGCCATTAAACAAGAGAAAGAAATAAAAGGAATAAGAATAGGTAAAGAAGAAGTGAAATTATCACTATTTCCAGATGACATGATACTTCACTTGGAAGACCCAAAAAACTCCACCAAGAACCTACTAGAAGTGATACACAAATTCAGAAGCACAGCAGGATACAAAGTCAATACTCAAAAGTCAATACCATTCCTCTACACAGATAGCAAACACATTGAGAGGAAAACTATAGAAACAATACCTTTTAAAATAGCACTGCGGAAAATGAAATACCTTGGAATTCAGTTAACCAAAGAAGTCAAAGATCTTTTCACAGAAAATTACAGTACTCTGAAAAAAGAGATCATATGGATTTCAGAAAATGGAAAGATATTCCCTCTTCCTGGATATGAAGAATTAATATCATGAAGATGGCCCTACTTCCAAAATTGTTGTACTGATTCAATGCAATCCCTGTCAAACTAACACCAACATGCCTCCCAGACTTAGAGAAATCGTTCCTAAAATTTATTTGGAACCAGAAAAAAGTCTGTCCATTTCATCTGTGTCTTCTATTCTGTGAGCCTAAAGATTCTCAAAGTAGCTACTGATAATCTGAATTTCTACTGGGTCTGATAGCAAAGGCAATCCTGGCCAACAAAGGCAAGGCAGGAGGCGTTACAATTCCTGACTTGAAATTATACTACAAATCTACTGTGATAAAATCATCATGGTAATGGCAAAGAAAGAGACCTGACGATCAAGGGAATAGACTAGAAGATGCAGAGGCCTCTGCGAACACACTCAACCACTTGCTCTTCGACAAAGGGGACAATATGCTTACTGGAAGAAGGATAGTCTCTTTAACAAATGGTGCTGGAACAACTGGCACTCCCCATGCCTAAAACTGAAAGTTGACCCAGGTCTATCACCATGCATTAAGCTAAAGTCAAAATGGATTAAAGATCTAAACAGTAAGACAGAAACAATAAGTCTCCTGGAAGAGAAAGTAGGAGGAACTCTTGAAGACATAGGGGTAGACAAACAGTTCATGAACAAAAATCAAATTGCATGGGTAATACTTGAAAGAATTAACAACTGGGAACACCTCTTATTGAGAAGTTTTTGCATGTCAAAAGAAATTAACAATTAAGTGAAAAGACAACCCACAAATTTTGAAACCATCCTAACTCATAAGCACTCAGACAAAGGTCTTCTCCTTAGAATTTATAAATAACTAAAAAACATTAGGGCCTCTAAATTTAAAGACCCAATCCAGAAATGGGCATCTGAGATGAACACATACTTCTAAGAGGATGAAATTAAATAAATAAATAAATACATGAAAAATGTTCCACATCACTAGCCATTTGCGAAATGAAAATTAAAACAACACTGACATAGCATCTCACCCCAGAAAGAATGGCTATCATAAAGAAATCAACCAACAACAAATGTTGGAGAGGACATGGGGAAAAGGGAACCCTTCTCCACTGCTGATGGGAATGTTAACTGGTGCACCCATTATGGAAATCCTTAAAAAACTAGCACTGGAAATCCTATTCAAACCAGCGAGCCCCCTACTGGGAATTTTCCTGGAGGAACTGAAAACATTACATTGTAGTGATATATGTGTACCTATGTTCCCAACAGCACAATTTGTGATAGCCAAATCTTGGAAACAACTGAGATACCCATTACCTGAGGAATGGATGGAAAAGATGAGGTATTTTTATTCAATGGAGTATTAGTCATCTATAAAGAATGGTAAACTCAAAGGCTTCATATTCAAGTGGATACCATTTGAAGCTATATTCATAAGTGAAATAAGCCAGACCCACATGTGTAAATATCACATAGTTTCCCTAGTATAAGTACTCAAAAGAAGAATTACAAATGGAAAGGTATAACACAATTAAAAGGAAAGTGAGAAATTGAGGATTGGACAATGAAGAGAGGGCAAGGAGAAAAGCTGGGAAACATGACAGGGGCAAAGCCATACATTTGCATGCACTAGATGGGTAAGACAATGATCCTGAGAAACATCAACAGGTTTTTGAAACTAGCAGTTAATTGTAGGATTCTCACTCTGACTAACTATACATACTGATACCTGTGAACTAAGCAACTGCACTGAAGATAGCAATGTGTCATAGTAGGGTCATGCTTGAAATGACTGTCATTGTGGTCTTCTAAATACGTACTTTTTATCATGACACAGCAAGTATTACTATACTGCCTTTCAAATAAAAGTTTTTATTTCTTTTTTTTTATAAAGAGGTAACATAAAAAAAGACACAAGAAACAAAATGTCACAGGACAGTCCTGCTACAGTGTTGAATATGGTTAGATTTCTAAATTTCTGCGTAAATATATTTAAGTGTCTCCCATTTTTAAATTTTTTTCTTCATATTCTGTAAAGACTTAAAGTTTAACATATCAATACTTTATGGAAAGTATCTGTTCCATGTTATGCCTATGATGTTTGGTATTTAGACAGACAGTGAGGGTAAAACAACCACATATATTGCAGGGTAATAATCAGCTTCTCTTCTGGAGGGTTAACAAGCTAAGTTTGCAGATCAAATATTGGAGAAATGGGAGGGCTTCAAGGTCAACCAACGTTTTGGCCCTAGCCTTTCAAGGTCAGTGAAGACTCAGGACATAGCAGAACCTATACTGTAGCATCGTGTAACTCAGTTGTGCCCCAAATTTTCTGATCAAGGAGATTATGAGCCACAGAAGAGTGTGATCAATGAGGTATAGTGTGCCTAAGGAGAGTCACATGGAGAGGTAACATTCTCTCAGGCTTTCACAGAGAGCAAATTGGTCAAGCAATGGCAGTGACTCATCCACATGGCTGACACTGACAAAGGATCTACAAAGTACGGTACAGGGTTATAGGATAAATCCTGAGGGTACTTGACTGACCTCATCAGATACAAAAGTTACATTTCTTGTTATATAGGTATTGCTTTGTCTTGGTCTTAACCATCCACCAGAAAAGTATAAAAATGAAGTATATAAAGTGAAGCCCTATCAATATATTGAGTTGTGAAGTGCTCAAGTCAACAACTTCTGCGGATAACCCTCTACTATTTTGGATTGCTAGACTGAGATGGATTGTTTTGCTGATTTCATGCACCTAAAGTATTTAGATGCCAGTGGAATACCCATCTCTGACAGGGCTAAACAAAAAAAAAAGGGGGCTAGAAAAAAAGGACCATTTTGTATTTGTACATCCAGAATAGTTAGAATAGATAAATAGCTACTTTCGCTTGACTCAATGAGAAGAAAGATTGGTACTAATAGTGTTTGGGCATGATATCCTGTCTGCTTCTTGTACTATGGATAACCACTAAGAAGATAACAATCTACAATGTGTCAATTATTGTAACTGTCCTATTAATCAGCTTTGAAACTATCTCATTGATATTTGCTTCTTAATAAAAATAAAAATAAAAAAAAAGAAATTGAATTTTAAGACTTGATCTGCATCCGATAAAATAATCACATATTTTCTTTATTTTGTCAGTATGGAGAATGGCGTTAATTATATTTCTGTCAGCCTAGTAAGTATGGATAGACTAACAAAACTTGATCATGCTTTATCCTTAAATGTTGCTAAATTTTGTTCTCTGATATTTTAAAAATGTATTTTTTAAACAAAAATAGGAGCAATTTGTCTAAAATTCTTATGTCCTTGTTGAGTTTTATAATGAAATCATGTTAGTGACCCAAAATACACACTTGAGAATTTTCCCTTTAAAATTTTTCTGGGAGAGGTGATATATTATCCACAATTTTAATCCTTAAATGTTGAGCAGAACTCCCTAGTGAAATTATCTGGGCCAAAATTTAATTATGAATTCAATGCCTTTAATCATTGTAGGTATATACAAATTTCACATTTCCTTGCATTTCTATACATATTGTTATTTTTGTTTACTGTTTCAAATGTATCCACATAAAGTTATTCAGAACATCTTGTGTGTTAATGACCTAGGGATCTGTAGTTATTTATTTCAGTTATCAGTTATTTTTCTCCCTTGAAGTTTTCACTTTCTTATCTTTTGGCTACAATTTCTTCAGTTGTGGAGACTGGTGATAACTGTTTCTCCTTGTAAGAAAATATCATGCTTTTTTCTAGATACTTTTCAGGAACCAGCTTTGCTTACGTTTAGTTTAGTGATTTATGTAGATGTGATGTGTGCAGATTTGTATTGTGTGTGTGTGTGTGTGTGTGTGTGTGTGTGCAAGCCCGTATCTCTGTATTCTTTCTAATTAAAGGCTGCTGGGTATCTTGCTATTCAAAAATTTTGAAATCTTTTTTTTAAGTGTTGCCATTGTTCTACTCTTGGTTTTATTTCTCTCGGAACTGTTTACACATATTAGACTAACATCCCTATATGCCTTTCATGTGTGTGTACACATGGGTAAGTGTGTTCTTTTTGTCTCCTTATGGCTTATGCTGACATTTGATTCTGCTCAAACTTCAGCCCTCTAATTCTCTATTCAGCCATCTACAACCTGATGTCAAACCTATTCATCACATTTTTAATTTCAGTTGTCTTTGTTTACAGTGTAAATCTTCCCTTTGATTCTTCTCCAAATCTGTGTTGCTTTTAAATGTTTATAGCTCTTGACTAATATCTTCAACCTAGATAAAAGCATACCAAGTATGATTAAAATGTGTGAAATATGGCTCTAATATGTGGAGTCCCCAGTAGTCATTGCTTTTCTTCTTTTCTTATTTCTTTTCCTCTTCTTTCCTTTCTCCTCTTCCTTCTCCTCCTCCTTCTTCTTCCTCCTCCTCCTCTTCTTCCCTTCTTCCTCCTTTTCCTCCTTCACCTCCTCCACCTCCTCTTCCTCTTCCTTCTCCTTCTTGTTTTTCAGACAGGATTTCACTATGTAGCCCTGGCTGGCTTTATATTCACTGTGTAGTCCAAGCTGATCTTGAACTTTCAACAATAAGGTTTTCAATTTTGTTTTGTTTTTTCACTACTGAGGCTTGAACCCAAGGCCTTGCTCCTCTTAGTCATGTTCTCTACCACCAGGCTCTATTCCTACCTCCACTTTTTTTTCCTATGGTTTTAGTGTGCCTGGTTATGTTTTGTGTCTCAGTTACAGTAACTGAAATTTGTTGTAGGAAAAATTTGAGGTGTAGGATATGTGATCTTTCATTTTCTTCTGCAAGAATTCTGGGGTCACTAGAAAACCAGGGTCACTATTGCTCAGTTTCACATTGAAATAATTTTCATTTTGGCTGTAGCCCAAGGAAGTGTTGGTTTACTTACTGTCCATGAAGTGTGTTTAAATGATCTATACTGTTCATTATGGAGGAGGATGAACTATAGTGATTTTCTTTTTAAACATAATTATGGTCATGCCACCTCCCAGTTTGAACGTTTTTCATGGTTTTCAAAGACACCTAGAATAAACTCTGAATTCTATTCACAGCTGAAGTCCCTGCATGGTCTGGCCTATAATGTCTTCAACTTCATTTGTTTTTGTTCTACCCTTTCTTGATGTGAAGAGCTTTGTTCCTCGGAAAATGTTGAGCTTTGTCCTCCAAATACCTTGCCCCTGGCCCATGGACTGGCTGATTCTAACTACTGGTTCAGCTCATGAGAGATGACTTGTGCAGGTCAAGGGAAGGCCTGACCTAACTAAACTAACTCTCCTGAACTCAGCCTATTATTCTCAGTCACTGAGTTTTCTGGCTCCTACCACTGAATTGCACGCCTGTGAGAATGGGGCCTGTTTTCTTAATAGTTCGTATGGCATACCATACACTTCAGTAAACAGATGTGGTAAGTCAAGTTATACTGAAAGCTGAGGATATATGTGATACATAAATACTGATTTTCCAGCTTTGTAGTACTGAGGCTCTAGCACCATGACAGTTTAAATCAGTAATATAGCAGTGAAAGATGGTTGGAATCATACTGTATAAATCCTATTCTGTTATGTATTTTTAATTTGTTTATCTTGGAAAAGCTAATTACCTTCTCATTGTGTGATTCAACTTCCCTATTTTTTGTTTTGCTTTGTTTTGTTTTATTTTGTTTTGTTTTTTAAGACAGGGTCTTGCTATGGAGTCCTAGCTGGTTTGAACTTATTATGGAGCCCAGGCTGACCTTGAACTCAGGAGAATCCTTCTATCTTAGTGCTGGGGGATTGTAGGTGTGCACCAACACACCCAGCCAAGTTCCTCTTATTTAGAAGCATAATCAAGTTTGAATGTTTTATCCAAATCCTGATGCTAAATATGTTTTGAAATACATAAAAGGTGATACTGTAGTTGTCAAACTCATTTCCCTCAAAATTCATCCAAGTTCATGTTTGAACGTGGAAAGGTTTGTGAACTGAACAATTTTTTCCCATAGGAAGTAATGGAAAACCAAATGATTGGTTCTGTGGCTCCAAAATTATTTATTTTCCTGCACTTTAACAAATTACACAATGAGCTTCTGCTATAGCAACCATCAAAGAAGAGTAGCCATGGCCCTTCACCATCCCATGGCCATGCGCCTCAACAAGGGCCACAAGGTGACTAAGAATGGGAGCAAACCAAGGCACAGCTGCCGTCATGGACGCTTCAACAAACACACCAAGTTCGTGTGGGACATGATCCGGGAGGTGTGTGGCTTTGTCCCCTATGAGCGGTGCACCATGGAGCTGCTCAAGGTCTCCAAGGACAAGTGTGCCCTCAAATTCATCAAGAAAAGGTTGGGGACGCACATCCACACCAAGGGGAAGCGTGAGGAGCTGAGCCCCGTGCTGACCACCATGGGGAAGGCAGCTGCCAAGGACTGAGCCCCTCTGGAATAAAGCTTTACAGAAAGTGTAAAAAAAATTACACAATAATTTTCTTTAACTCTATTGTGGTTCTCTCAGTTTTCCTCTTACCTTACTGCTGGTAACACTATCTTTAGAACCATAATTATTTATTTAGTTATGGACACCAAGTAATTTTTTTTCTTTCAAATTTTGCTGTTCAAGTAATAGAAAGTTAAAAATTGGAGCCATTCAACAACTAAGATATATATAATATTAACCCCAGGTATAATATTTACATTAAAAGAGCCTATGTCAGTTCAAGTTTGACTATTATAACTTTAAAACTTACTTCTGAGAGCTCATCTCAAGGAAGTCAAATGCGTGTGGAACCGTAGAATTTTAGAAATGGGAATAATCTTCATGATCATTTTATTACTTCACCAATTGTAGTGATTGAGACATTCTGTCAACGTGGCCGGATGACTCCTCCCTGCAGTTCCAGCTGAAGGGGGTCCTGGCTTGGGCCACAATTGGCTCTGCCCTCAGAGTGGCTCAGAACAAAGAGACCATACAAAGGAATGAAAGAGTAGTCGATGTTCCACTTCATCAAAAAGACTTCAGTGTTCACATTCGGCTTGGACTTGGATCCTTGGCCTTCCATTGCCAACTCTTCAGTGTCCATTGCAGACTCTCCAGTCTTCTGTGGCAGACCCATTAGCTGATGATAGAGACTTGAACAGAGCACATCAATGAGCTTCAGACCTTGGGACTGAATGCATGCTCCGTCATCTGACTCTGCAGCTGACTGGCATAAGCCAATCTTATAATTCCATATACAATGTATATCTTATGTTAATATATGTTCCTTGTATCTGTTCCTCTAAGTAAAACCCTGAGCAATACACCAGTGTTAATAAGAAAATTAAAATTGACAGATAGCAGACTACCTTCCTAAGGTCACATGCCTAGTTCTTAGTGGTGCTGGATACTATCAATACAATATCCATTTTGCCATGTATGATTTTAAAAATAGGTAATTTTGTCTCATACTTGAAGACTAATCTTCTTGGGGTTCCTCCAAATTTTTAAGACTAGTTATTGTAGATTGGCCTTCTCATGAGTGGGTACATTTTGGTTACTCTAAAGTACAGGGTTCTCTGTGGAAAGGGTGATCATGACAAGAAGAACTGATTTTGCACTGAAGATCTTTACAAGACAGTGAAGAAGTCACCAATAGAAAGGAGAAGCAACAAATAGCAGTTAACATGTTCAGCTTTCTGACAGTAAATGCTCAAGGTTGCCATTATTTTGTATCATAGGAAAAGTGATGCTGAGCTCATAAGGGAAGTTAGACTTGGGAAAGAATATTTGTGGAGTTCTATGGTTACTTCCTTCTCAAAATGGAAAAAAAAAAACACTCTATTTACTCTTTATCTCATATAACAAATCATATAATAAAAAAAAATGAGATTGACTTCCAGATGTGAGAAACTGCAGTTCTGTCTTTTCTATCAAAGGTTATAAACAGGAGTGCCTCCATCTTAAATTCTAGTTCGCCCTCTACCACCTCCCCCACCCCTTTCACCAGAGTTATGGAAAATGACTGCTCAGCTTAGATTCTGGGAACACAACTGACCACCAAAGATAATCTATCAATAGCCAAGGACTTTCAGCTCCCCTTAGTCCCATCCTTCCTTCCCCTGTCTAGCAACTTTCAGGCTTAAATTAGCCAATTGGATCGATTGTGGAGCTTCAAGCTAGCCAATGGGGAGAAGGTGAGCTGCTGGTCATGCATTAAGAAACAATAGGAGCCTGCTGTACTAATAATAGTGTAGGATGCCAGTCTATACTAACTAGTCTCTGTGCACCTGCTCCCTTGTACTAGAGTGTGCTTGTTGAAATATACTGTTGTCTGAGTGTTTTATCACTTGCACCAACAAACTGGGTCTTGGAGCATATTCATAGTACATGTATGTTAGCTGTGAGAATCAAGGCACTGTTAAGTGGTGTTGTATGAAGTGCTAGATCATCTTTATTCAGTGAAAGTATGAAAATTGCCTTCAGGGAAAGTTAGCTGTGGTTCTGTAAATTTAGAAGTGCACCTTAATTTAGATGTCATGCATCTATAGGGAAGGACCTTAAAGGTAAATATGAAATAGTGTTCAATGATTTGGCCACAAACACATGATCTTTTTGTGGTGGAGCCGTGGAACTACTGAAACTCTGGCGTACACATCTTTCTCTTGAAGCCTTTCGGGCAGGAGATTCTGCGAAGGCAAAGCGTCACATGCATGGGGATACCTGTTCGTGGGAGGTGGCAGAGAAAGGCCAGCCGAGGCAGAGAGCAGCACGGCCATTCAGAGAAAGCTGGATGCCGCTCTCTCCATCTGAGATAGTCCAAGAGGCTTGCCAAGGTGTCTGAACATGGGGTGCTTATTCGCTGGTGCGAATGGCTAATTTTTTGGAACATGAATTTCACATTTTTATAAGAGGAACTGAAGACATTCTTTTGCTTTTTAATGAGCTATGTAGGAACAGGAGGCTGAAGGAGGAGACAAGCAATTTACCTCACACTCTGCTCCTAAGCTGGCTGGTTGGCTTTCTTTCTTTTTTTCTTTCTATAGAACTTTATTTTGCTATTACTAAAAATACCATGAAAATATTAACTGAAGGTAAGCATTCTCTACATTTTGGTGTATTTTACAGATTCTCCTATCCATAAATAATAGACATTTAATATAATAAGCAAAGGGTTTTGAGGTTTCTTTACATTCAGAATCATAATGTGAGTGTCTCTGCATGTCCATAAATATTTCTGCACTGTGTGTGTGTGTGTGTGTGTGTGTGTGTTTGAGACAGGGTTTTACCACATAGTGCAGGCTGTCCTTCAACTCATTTTGTAGTGCAGGCTGGGCATGAACTTGCAGCAGTCCTCCTCCTCAGCCCCCCAATGATACTGAGATTACAAATGTTTGCCTCCATGCCCGGATTTTACATGTAATTTGAAGGTTGAAAAATAGAATATTTTTCTAGAACTAGCCAGCCATATGTTCAGTATTTTACATTCCCTTTTAAAAATTTAGTCTTCATCCTAACTTTATAAAGATGATAGTATTGTTACTCTCATTTCATAGCTAAAGAAATTAAAGTCTAGCTAAGTAGTGAATTTGAGTTCACATATTTCAAGAGGGGAGAAAACAGAATCCAAGCAAGCATCCAACCCAGAATCCAAGCAAGCTCACTACAGAGCTTTATGGCCTTAATCATACTCAGCTTTTCCTTTGTATGCGCAATCCACAATGTAGCTCACCCTTCCCTCCTGCCAAGTTTGTAAATTGTTTCTTTGTCTTCCTTCTTCTCTCTCCCTCGCTCCCACCTTCCTCCTATTTTTTCCATTTTTACTCTCCGTTTCTTCCCATTTCTCTTTTCTTTCTTTCTGTTACAAATAATTCTTTGATGAGCAACTATCTAGCAAAATCCTGGCGCCAGATAGCCCGGTTTTCTTTTCCCCAAATTCTGGCATCTTGCAGATCAGCAGGTTTACATAACAATGGCCCGTGGGCCGATCAAATGACCTTGAGCTGCTGCGGACACAGCGGACACAGCATAGAAGGCTGAGCTCTTCCTAAGCTCTTTCCCACCTGATGAAATGTAAATGTTGAGATACTGACATTACAGAATGTAGAACTTTTGCCAGCCTAGGTCCCTGGGGCTCTACACAGCTAAAGGGGCCACACCCTCAACGGAGTGAAACAGGAAGAGGGAATGACTATCAAAGTCATCATGTCAAGTCACCTAAGAATTGTTAGGTTAAAAATGTCACCACATGGGATGGGTATAGGAGCTAGGCACTGTCTCAGGAATTGTGTGCACTTACACTCGGACTCAGAGCATGTTATTTCCAGGACTCTTCTCCACTTACACTGGAAAGAAAGAGAGAATTTGTGTTGAAAGAGACAGAGAAAATAATGAGTACACAAGACTGAATTGCAGAGGAAATGCCTTCTGAGCATTTGTGAAGAAGCACTTGAAAGCCATTATTTCATTGTTTTTCCTTCAGAGCTTGACCTGTCCTGTACTTAAAAAATCAAAGCTGCATCTACTGTTCTTGTGATGTCTGTGCCCATCTTGTCCTCTCTTTCACTGTGCATTCACCTTTCTGATGCAGACACCCAGGAGCACGTTTCTATGTTCTCACATGCAATAAAGCTTCATGGAGGACTTGATGGTATCTGGAGTTGTGTGTGGGAAAAGCAGAATTTAATTTTAGGAACTGAGTGACGAGTCCACAAGAAGACACAAGAGATTTTTGTAGGAAATCTGTGGGTGTTGGTTCGTAGCACAGAATTAGATCTTTTAAGTTTGTACACAGCCAGCATACAGTATCTTAATCTCCTCCAAGGATTTGACTTCATTTGCATCTGAGAAGCGCAGTTTTGCCAGGTCTCTTTCCCTCTTCCCCTTTGAGTAAACAGTGCCTGCACATTTCTTGCCAACCTCTGGAAGATAAAGTGCGTTCTATGTTTGCTCTCAAGGCCTTGCTAAATGGAGCATCCGAGGAAATGGGAATCTATAATGACATCCGCCTCCTCACACTCCTGTGTGTCTGTGAACATTTTTCAGTGGACTCCAGCTTGCAGGGTGACGTTTCCACTTCATTGCCCCCATCTTGGCCTGCTGCCACATTCAGAGAGCAACCCCATTCCCTGCATACAGAGTGGGAAAAGGTGCCAGCCTGCAGAGAATGCCAATGTCCCCGGAGCAGCCTGCTGCTGCGGCAGAAGCCGGCTCTGGCAAATCGCAGCATCGCTTTGCTGTGCATGGTGACGTGGAAGGTTTCTGGAGTGGGAATCTCCGCCCTACGCAGTTGGTGGCTGGGCTGTGACCACAATGCATAATGAACAGCCAGCGCAGAGCTGAGGATGCCACCAGCTGCCCTGTAGCCTGCACCATTGTTCCTTTTCCTGGGTAAAGCTGATCGCTGAACCAACAGTCACAGCACAGTAATCAGGATGCAAAATGTAAACACTTGGCTCTCCCATACATTTGTAATACATATGCAGCCGGCTGCGACACTGGACACTGGCCGCGGAGATGCGGGGGAAATGGGAGGGGCATGGAAACTTCCCCTGGACCTCCACCGGGTAGGGAATGAGGTGAGAGAGGGCCCAATGGAGAAGCCTGATCGGCAGAGGAGCCTTTGGCCATTTCATTACATTTCTTTCTCTCTAGTGGAGACAGGGTTTTAAGACAAAGCTGTGCTTTTGTGCTTGGTCATGTTCCTCCCTCAGCTGATGTTGTGCATACAGAGCAGGAAGCCGCAGAGACCACTGTGGGGTCTTGGGTCATTCTGAGGTTTGAACTCAAGAGATGAGAGTACCATGCATGAAAGTGTGAAAGTTAGGAAGGCAAAGTGTGTAATGCGCATTGTTTTGGAATCTTTTCTTGAAACTTATAGTGGAACATCCTGAAGGAAAGGTTTGCCAAAGATAAAGTGTTAAAAGAGAGTGGCCCTAAGTCCCCAACCTTCTATCAGGGTTTGGTTTTTCTGGTGGCCTCTCTCTCTCCTGAGGCTAGAAAGGCAGCCCCCTGCTGAGAGCCATCTCATTTAGGGACAAAACACAATCTTACCATGCAGGAGGTTCTGTGTCCAGACTCAGAATTAATATTTTATATGCAGTCCCTAGGTTGCAAGCTTCTGCAGTCTCATCACCCAAAAAGGCATTCTGATCTCTTATCCCAGCCAGTCCTCACCACAGAGACCAACTTCATTACTAGTGACACAAACGCTGCAACCCGTAAGGTAGACCAGCCGCCTGCAAATGTACAGGAGGATCTTTTCTTTTTCTTGTCATTAGATGCTCCTGTCTTCCATTCTGGTGTATTTTCTAGCATCAGAATACATGGGCTGCCAAACCAGCAATCCAAAGGCCGCTTGGTGAGCACAGAATCAGAGCACAGGACCCAGACAGACAGCCTGAAGGGACAATCCTGTGGGCACAGCTGAGTCCCAGAGGATAGCCTTTGCAGGTTCTCCAGTAACCAAAAAGTGGGTGCACCAGGGTTTACTGTTTCTCTTTCCAGATGGTGCTAAGTAAACATGGCCAGCATCAGGATTTGACCTTTATTTTCTGCGCTGACAAGCTATGGCTTCTGTTTATATCCTCATTTCTCCAAATGAGGTCATTTTCTCTGGTAAAAAAAATGACAATCTCATCTTACTTCTCTGTCCTTGGAGATGGAGTGCTTCTAAACTCAAAAGCTTCATACTAAGCTCAGTCTTTTTGAATTCTCCATCAGTCCTTCTTGTTGGTTTCGCTGGCTTCTATCACAGTGGCTCACACTTTTCCATGTTAGTGATAATAGCTGTTGTTCCATGAGTGTCCCTGGTGGGCCTATTTCACTTAGGCCCTTCCACCTGCCAGGAGGGGAGACTAACATGAATTAGCTGGTGAGAGGACAGGGATGGGAACAGAAGCTAAGGGACACTGTAGGGAAGGTATAGGAGCATGGCAGATAGAGGAGACCAAGAACAGAAACCAGAGTTCGACCTCATCTCATAAAGAACTTCTCTAAGGAAGGCAGCAAGCAAATTTTTTGAATTGTTTTTCACATATTCCACCCATGTCTTTACCAGTTTTATTTAGTTCTCTTCTTACCATCATCCTTTGCTTTATTTTGTATAGATTTACTCGTAACCTTAGGTTTTGCTTATTCATAATGTAAATTTCCGCACCCCTTATGGTCTGGACTGTATTTCATCATTTTTCCTGGTTTTGTTACTTAACTGCTGACAGTTAATCCTCTTGGGATTCTCCAATTCAATGTTGTAAAGGTCCATTTGAAGTTCATTCGACATATATATATATATATATATATATATATATATATATATATATATATATATATATATATATTTTACGTGTGGTTCTTTTTATATCAAATTAGTTTATGGATACCTTGAGTGACAATCCAGTGAGCCACTGCAGATGACTGTATTACTCTGTGACATGGCTGCTTAATACCTAATCTTCTCCAGGGAGGGTACAAAGAACCATTTTCCTTAGTGAAGCAGAACCATGGCTGGATGATTTATTTAAGTGGCTTGCTAAGTTACATACTTTAATTCACTTAATCCTTCCTATAAACATATGGGGTGAATGTTATTATACTCATTTTGTAGGAAAGGAAATTAAGTTAAAGTAGACTGATCTCTAAGTCATTCAGTTTGTGAGGAGCAGGAAAAGTACTCCAATACAAATTACTGTGCTTTACATGTCCTCAAAGACCATAACTGAGAGATGTAATCCTCCAAGAGCAAGATCAAGGTGTTCCCCCGTGACATTTATGCACTTCCTATCACCATAGTCAAGATTTTCTGAGTGCTTTCTATGTCGCGGGCACTGTTCTGAGTACTTGAGATACATACTGTCCTTGAAACTTTCATGCTATCAATTTGCAACTGTGATTCCCATTCTATAGATGAAAGCTGAAGATAAGACAAGGAAAGTGATCTACTGCTTATGTCTCACTTGTGACTCAAACCCATGACGGTGAAATTTAGACCTCATATGCTCACTAGAGGTAAATGTGGTTAAGATAGACACAACAAAGCTTGCCCCTTTCTCCTAAAGGCAGGGCAATGTTCCGGGGGCGGGGGGGCAATTGAGACACATATGTCGTATCACCCAAGAATCATGCAATTTTGGTATATATATTTTTTTATTTGCCCTTTTCCTCCTTATATCCTAAATTGCTATTCTCTTTTAAAGGGTTAGCTAAGCATTTCTGTAAGAAGGGTTTCATCTATGTTCACATGTCTTTGGGGCTGCTTCTGAAATCATAAGGAAATTCTGCTGTCTGGAGCATACAGATTTTGACCAGCAATAGGGAAGAGGTTGTGTCTTGGGTCAGAGTGACTGTGCCCACTGGAGGGCAGAGTCTGTGCAGCATTAGTAGAAAGGGATTCTCACCTTCTCTCTCTATCAGTCACTATTCCATTTGGTTAGTAATGCACATCTAATGGTACCTATAATGAGAAATGACAGTCAATAATGATCCTTTCATTGATCATTAAAAGGATACTTGGCAATGATGAACTACTAAGAAGACAAATGACAAGAATTCTGGAAAAGAAACATTCCAGGCCAGGAAACCCAACAGACATGGGAGAGAGACGATCCTGCCTCAGGCAAAAGAGAGGGGATGGTGATCTCTCCTTTCTCTGCATCCCAGCTCTTGGCCATGTCTTTGATGTAGCTCTTGTTACTGTGTTGATACCTGGGAGGCCACACATTCTCACTGGAATAAGATCCTTAAGGCCTTAGTGTGCAAGCTCCTATGAAAAAGTAGATATTCGATAGTTTTCTGAACTTTTCTTGTTGTCCCTCCAGATATAGGTGACCAAACGGATGCACAGAGAACAGCCTTGCCAACAGCTGTCAACCACACCCCCACCTACTCCTCCCAATGTTCCATCTCACACAGTCCATCTTCAGGAGCCTCACATGACTTACTTTGTAAGGTGCAGCACTCCTTAGGCTTTCTTTCTTGCCAGGCCTTCCTTCTCCCAGTTCCTGGGAAGACTGCCCTGCAGCCTGCTTCCCACTTACTTGGACAGGAGACGCACTGATCCATGTCTCCCTGGCCTCTGCCTTTCCCTTCCCTTGGTGGAAACCCGCCTCAGAACTGTGAAGAACATGGCTGCCTGACTGACACAGCTGGAAGGAGCCACATCACTGGAACCTGCAGAGCCCTATGCATCCCTCTTATTTCAGAGAATTAGGGACACTGTTAAAGACTGAAACCTGATCAGGAGGTTGGAGCAAGTATAAAGCTGGAACATTACAATAAATTATGAGCATATAGGATGTTATGGGTTAGACCTAAAATAGCCCTTAAAAGTGGCTGGGGAGATGTGCTCAGCAGAATAAGCACTTGCTTGGCAAGCACAAGGGCCTGAGTTCAATCCCTGGTTCAAAAAAAACCCAATATAGCCCTTATATATCTCATGCATTAGAGAGGGTGGAAGGTGCTTGGACTGTGGGGTTATACTCATCTGTGGGTTCCTACATTGCAATGTACATAGATGGATACGGTGTTAGGAGGCAGGCCTAGCCTGAAGGAGTAACCTGGAGAGCTTTTTCTCCCTCTGTTACTTTCCCTTACTTTCTCTTTTGTGGCCACCATGATGTTGGGAACTTTCCTCTACCAGAGCTTTGCAGCAACCCCCACCACTGCCTTGGAGCCAGCTGACCCTGGGCTGACTCCTTTAAAATAGTGAGCCAAAATTAGCCTCTTCTTGCTAAAAGTTTTCGATGGTGAGGTGTCACCTATTTGGTTCTAGTGACAAGAAAAGTAACCAAGCCACATGGTCAACCTCTCTGCGTTTTTCTCTCCATTTTTTAAAATTTCATCAAGGGAACATGTCATGGTGGGGAGGTAATGATTTCTTGAGCCCTTGATATTTTTCCCCGTATTTCCTAGAGATCAGAATATGCCCTCGAACAGATGAAACAAAGCCAACTGCTACACTAAATTGGTTGCTGACCTGAGACTTGCCTTGGGCTTCACTTCTTCCCTCCATGCTCTGTTTCATTGCATCTCCAGCCTTAAATTCAGTGAAGAAGAATCCCAGAAGGTGGCTGTGGCTGGGTTTTAGTGAGCACAGTGCTTCTATGATCTGAAGTCATCAGACAGCTGATCTAGTCTGATAACCTCACTTTATAAATAAGGAAACTGAAGGCCAGGCAGTTCAAATGGCCTGCCCAAGTTATGGGGAGATCGAGTCACAGAGCTAGGTCTAATGTCTTCTATTTCAGTTCCATTCCTCATGTCATGACATGCATGGTGGGGAAGGTAAGTTAGTGATGGATATACAGGTACCTTCGCCACTTCAAGGTCTACCACAGTGCAACTGACACACAAAGCTTGCTAGTACATTGCTTATACGGAAACAACATCACCCATGCATCTGGAGTTTTAGTCAAGATAGTGTTTATTTGCCTTAATTTGGGGGTTATTGCTTTAGTCATTATCACAAAAAATGCAGCACAGCTGGATTAATTTTCATTCATATTAAGAGGCTTTCATCCGCTGCTCCCATACACAGAATTAATTGGTCAGCAGTTTGCTCCTGAGGTTTCACAGTATGATTGTTTCAATTTTATAGCTTTTGATAACTCAGGCTTAATACTGATGGCAACAAATGTTCCCTATGACTTTGGAGTTGTACGCATAACCTCACAGCTGTACGCTGAAGAAAGGAATTTAGTTACTATAAATTCAAAGAATGGACATTTAAGCAGGAAAACCAAATCTCAAACTGTTAGTACACACTTGCAATGAATAAAGCTTTAAAAGTAAGCAGTGTTCACTTTGATATATTATGTCGGCATTCTATTCCCGTTCCCATCCTTACTGAAATGGTGCAGTGGAAGGAATAGTGAAAGTATTTTTTCTTCTAGGCTTTCTAGGTTGTTAGGGAAGCAATAGCTTACCAGAAATAAATCATTAACTTGTAAGTGGCTTGATCACTTTTTCATCAGATTCTAAAAGTCAGTCTGCAAGCTGGGAGAATTGTTTTGGAACAATAATTCCCAGACAGTGCCTCACTCGCTCTTGAGAGTCATCTGGGTAGACTTGGTGGGAGCTAGCAAGGGAAGAGTGCTAAAAGGGAAATGAATGGCTAGGGCCTCAGGCACCTCTCCAATGCCATCACAGCTCGAGTGTAATTGTAAATAGTGACCAGAGCTACTACAGGAAGTCTCCTTACGATCTACATAAATGGTATGCTGTGTAGGGACTTCATCTCTCTTTTCCACTGTTGTCTGGAACAGTGTTCATTGTTTTCTACACAGGGGAACATAGATGATTTCACTTGAGGACTAGACCTTGACAGAAATGGATGGTTAAATTATCCTTTCACTTGGAAGTTTTGTTGCTCACCACATAATCACCCTCTCCATTTTTCCTTGTGCAGATTTGTATTAGGTGGAGATTTCTGGCATGGGCAGGAGGGTAACCGCATCTATCACCCCGCTGCTAAACCTCCAGCACATCAATGTGAGATGAAGCACCAATCCTGCAGGAAGACACAGCTCCATGCTAAATAGTGAGACAGAGCCCCAAGAACATTTGACACATTTCTGTACTTCCTGCTGCACGAACAGAGCAAACCAGAATTCATTGCTCTCAAATCATTGTCACTTCACATTGACATATGGAAAACTCTGCTCCACATCACTTCTTTGGTTGAAAGATAGATAGTACACTCTCCAATCTACCAGCGAACTCTGAGTAAATAATTTTGTTTTCTACTCTCGGCGCTACATGTGAAACACATCACTTAGGCTCTCAGGGTGTACGTGGTGGAATGCGTTGCAGGTATATGTGTGTGGTTGCTTACTTTTACCCAAAGCTCTACTTCTAGCAGCCCAACCAACACCCTATCTAATGAGCAGAGCTAGGCCTGAGTTTCATTTTTCTTTTTTAAAATCTTATTTTCAGGAGTAAAAACAAAGGCAAACACAAATTATGGAAATAAAGTAAAAAAAAAAAAGTAACATTCAACAATACATACATTACAGATTTTCAAAACAAGTATAGCTAAGTTACAACAGTTTCTGTATTATCTATTTTATCATCAAATTTGTTGCTCAGATTAACAGACAGTTATGTAAAATTGGACCTACGATTGAATATTGCTGCTTGCTTTCAAGAAACCTTAAATTTTTATCTTTTCCTTTTTTTAACCTTTTAAAAACATTTATTTTTCAAGAGAGTATAGTAGTAATTGTTATAACACTATAAATGGAACACATTTAGAAGACCAAGATGACAGGTATTCAAGGATGGTTTTTATGTGACACATTGTTGTCTTCAATATAGTTGCTTAGATTGCAGATATTAGCATATAGAATTAGTCAAGATGAAAATTCTACCCATTAATTGCTTTTTAAAAAAAAAAAAAACGGACGCAGAGGGCCAGCTAGATAGCTCAGTGAACTAAAGCTACTACTTAGGCAGAGCACAGGGCTGGAGTTCAGTTCCAGGCTTGCTGTGCTGGCCTCATTCCTGGGGCACACTGAGGAGGTAATTGAGGCTGGGCATGGTGGCGCGTGCCTGTAATCCCAGCACTTGGGAGGCTGAAAATAGGAGGACCGCTATGAGTCTGAGCTATGTTGTGAGATCCTGTAGACCCTCTGTACCCATCCTAAATACATTAAAAAAACACTGATGGAAATTATTAGTGCACTCATCTCAGCCATCCTGTTTATATATTTGCATGCTTGCCCCCTTCCTTTTTTCCTATCTTTTCTTCTTCCTCTCATCGTCACTGTTCAATCCTTAAGTTCCACTTCTTTTTGTTTTACTCTGTCTGCTATGCCTTTCAAGTTTTATGTCTTCTTTCAGCCTCTTACACTAGGGAGACAATACGATAGTTACACGTGTGGGTCTGGTTTATTTCACTTATGAGTACAGCCTCTGGCTGCATCTGGTTACCTAGGAAGACTTTGAGTTTGCCTTCCTTTAAAGCTGAGTAGTACCCTATTGTATAAAAATAACATAACTTCTTCATCCATCTGTCACGTGCTGGGCTTGTTGGTTGCTTCCAAGATTTGGCTATGACGAAGTGTGCTGCTATAAACATGGGTGCACATATATCACTATGGTGCAACGTATTCAGTTCTTTTGTGAAAATACCCAGAAGAGGAATAGCTAGAGTGAATGGGATTTCCAATCCTAGGTTGGTTTTTTGTGTATTTAGTGCAGGGTCTACAGGGTCTCACTACGCAGATCAGACTCGTAGTGATCTTCCTTTCTGCAGCCTCCCAGGCACTGGGATTACAGGCACGCGCCCCCACACGCACCTCAATCACGTCTCAGCATGCCCCAGGGCTGGGGCTGGCACAGCACGCTGGGGACTGTCCACCCCTAGTTTTTTAAGCAGTCTCCACACTGATTCCCATAGCAGTTGTACCAGTCCACATTCCCACCAGCAGTGGAGAAGGGTTCCTTTCTCCTCACAGCCCCTCCAACATTCGTTATTAGCTGATTTCTTTAGGATAGCCATTCTTTCTGGGATAAGATGGTATCTCAATGTTGTTTTAATTTGAATTTCTTGAATGGATGGAGAGCAATTTTTAAGGTATTTATTTTCCTCTTCTATTTCTTCTTTTGAGAAGTGTATATTCCTCTCAGATGCCCGTTTGTATTGCGTAATGTTATCTTCCAATTAGTTGTACTGGTTACCAGATACAAACCTGCAAGGTTGCTTTTAAAAGTTAAAAGAAATTAAAAAGGAGAAGAAAAATAACTTCTTTTGACTTTAAAAATTTAAGCACTAAGTGCTTAAATTTCAATAGACCAGCAGAAATCAGCAGAACAATTATCCAAACTATCCTGTATAAACTCATGTCTTTTCCCCCTTTTTTCTGTCCTTCCTCATCTCAGTTTCTCCTTCCCGCTGAACAGATTTTTTTTCCTTTCACACTATTGTACTTTTCGGATTTTATTTTCTTTGCTTCAGGTCCTTTAACTAGCAAGACAATAGAATGTTTGCACATGCAGGTCTGATTTATTTCATGTGAGCATGGTCTCTAGTTACAACTATTTACCTATAAAATCCTCAAAGTTATTTTTCCTTATAGTTGACTAATACTCTGTTGTATAAAAATACCACATCTTTTTTATCCATTTCTCAACTGATGGACTTTTTGGCTTGTTTCCAAGATTTATCTATGACAAATTGTGATACTATAGACATGGGTGCACATATAAGTTTGTGGTATGATGTTATCAGTTCTTCTGGAAGAATATCCAGAAGGAGAATAGCTGGGCTGAGTATGACCTCCAATCTTAGCTTCCTGAGGAATCTCCACACTGATTTCCATAGTGGTTGTGCACAGTTGTTGCTTTTAAAAATGAAAAAAATATATGCTCCCAAGATGTGGTTCTGGATAGAAAAAGTGAATTTTCCTTAGGGAGTACTACACTTTGTCAGAGCAAATCTGGTAGCTGTCCTCATGTCAGCCAGGTAAAATGTGTCTTGAGTAACCTCTGATTTATTGCAGAGCCACAGACTGATCTTAGTGAAAGTCTCTGTTTGGATAAATGTACATTGTTCCCCATGAGAGGAAGAATGATAAAAAGTAGAGGAAGAGGCGGAAATCCATCACCACTGAGAGAAAACGAAATTGAAGGACCAGCTCTGCTCACCATCTCAAGCAAGCCTCTTGCTTTATGTCTACAAGAGAGGAGGGAAAATGATATCTATGTCAAGCTCTAGGTCTAGGAAATATGTCAAGACACGCAATGTTGAAACAAAAGCACCATCGGCGCGCTGCTTTTTCTTTTGTTCTGCAAAGCACACTTTGCCCAGGAGACATGTCCCAACATGATCTGAAGGCTCTGGCCCTGAGGCCTTCTTCAGGAAAGGAAGAGAAGAGCTCTGGAGGAAAAGAACTTCGATGTCAAGAAAATAAGAAAAGCCACAAGAACTAAGCACTAACATTTTTCTCCCACAAATCTGAGTCAAGCCACTTAACCCAAACACAGTACAAGGAGGTCAAAATATTTCAGCTTTGTTTTCTTTTGCAAGTCTAAAAAAACTTTGTGCACTTTTCAGATGTTTTATCCTTGTCATTTAGCAACAGTCACCCTTCCTTCCTTCCTTCCTTCCTTCCTTCCTTCCTTCCTTCCTTCCTTCCTTCCAATCCCCCCTTTTGGTGAATTGATTTCTTAATTTTATTTTAATTTAATGGACAAAGTTCATGTCTTTTAATGAAAAAGAATATGCGAAAGGGACAAAATAATCTGATATGGTAAAAAACAGTAACATTAATTATATTCAAAACAGTGGACAGGTAAAATAAATGCAGCTTGTGGCATTTGTGGCCCCCATAAACAGGTAAAATAAATGCAGCTCGTGCAGAATAATATCTTGGCAAAATTATGAAGAAACATCACCATAGGTATTAGAAAATAGAATGCCAAATAGAATAAGCTTAAAAGACTTCATGCACCATACTATGAAAATCAGAAAACTTCACTTTTGAAGGACACACACACACACACACACACACACAAACACACACACACACACACACAGGGCACAACTCACAGCAACTAGTGGCTGTTGCTTTAAATAACTATTATTTATAAATTGATAAGTTCTGAGTGTTCTAGACATAGCCATAGACAGAGATTCTTGAGATTTGGATGTTTTGCTGTGCAAGTGCCAGATACTGGTCCTTGACAAATAATGTAATGATTTTTATCCTTTTTGTAAGATTCTGATTAAATTAGGCATGGATGTGTTCCTCTGTGTTATGTACTAGAAGTTCAGTAAGCTTAGTTATAACTCTCTTTTTTAATGGAAAAAATAAAATTTCATAATAAAAAAATAATGGTTTTATTTGAAGTCTGATGTGTAGGTAAAACAAGCATCAAACTATAAAATCACAAATCTAGTTAAGATCTAATTGGTTTTCACTTATAGTTTATAAATCAGGACAGTCTCTGTCCTCAAATCAGAATGAGAGTTCTCACTGTGCTATAGAGAAAACAGTGCATTTTATAAGGTGAGAACAAGAAATAACACAATAAGAGAGCAGCTAATTGGTTAGCATTAGGTTATCATTCTTTTTTATATTTCTTTAATTTTATTTTAAAGAGTAAAAACAAATAACAGAAACAAAGACAAACACAGAGTAATAAGCAACAGTGCATATGATACAGAATTTCAAAACAATAATAAAAGTTTAAAAATGGTAGTTATATTGCATATTTTCATTGTCAAATCTGTTGTTCAGATTAACAGATATAAATATGTAAACTTAGTCAAATAATTAAACATTGATGCTTACTTTCTTTTTTTTAATATACATTTTTTATTTTATTGAAGTACAAATATCAATGAGACAGTTTTAAGACAGGATTAAAGCTAAAGGGACTCTAAAAAGTGTCATAAAAGACACTCAGTAGGACTTGGATCTCATGTTTCCAGGGGAAAAATAACATGTTTCAGGATCTATCTGCATTCACAAAGTTCTAATGTAGCTATGTAGTATTTAACATGAGTGACCTCAGTTTGGTTAGATCTGGTCTGCTGGGAGTAGTGTAGAAGCTCCGTCTAAAACAATACACTCCCTAATTTTTGTTTAGTAGGATAATTCTAGACCTAACGGGTAAAAAGTTTTAAATACAGGCTTTGGTCCCAGAGAAGAAAGCTAAGTGTACAGGGGAACTGAAGAACTACCCAGGAAGTGGGCCTCCCTTCACCCAAGATGGCTTCCTCTGATGGGTGGGAGGTTCTAAATTTGATGGTCTTTAGAGATCCTTCCAACTCTGAGTACAGTGGTACCTCAGTTCACAGATAACTTTGTTTGAAAACAATTTGGTTTGCAAACAGAAGAATTCAATTTCTTTTTTATTTGTTTGGGTCTTGGTTACTTTTCTCATTACTGAAAGAAAATACCCAACACCCAAAGTTAAAGGGGAAAAGGTTCATTTAGCTCACAGTTTACAGAAGTTTCAGTCTATATTCAGCTTTCCAAGGAAGGGTGGCTTGGTAGAGAGAAATTCTAGAGGAGAAATAGTTCATAGTGGCAGAAGACAGCAAAAGCAAACAAGGGAAGAGGGCAACAAGCCACCTTCTGTCCCTTATATTGTATCTAGTCTACTGGGATTAGGGAGGTACCAATCCAATCATTGGACTGATCCAGCATTAGCCACCTTTAATTCAGGCATGCACTATGAATCAACCAGCACTGAATTCAACACTTTCAAAAATGTTCTATAACTGCATGAGGTTTTGGGAGGACATCTAGACACAAACCATAACAGTTTGCAAGCTCAGCATCTGGTGACAAACATAACCAAGGCCATCTTTCCCACCTGAACACAAACATGGCCATCTTTTCCAAGATCATAGCACAAACTAAGTTTGTTTGCCTCACAAACTAAGGCATCACTGTACAGTGTCTCTAAGTTTATGACTCTGACTTAGCTGGGATTCCACAGAGAACAAAACTTGGGGTGAAAATTAATTACTAAAGCTTTCCTGGAAGCTGTATTTTTAGGACAGCTAGGGTAAGGGGAACAATAAATGTAATTTCATTCTTTCAATATGTGAAAGAAACTATGAATTAAAGGGATGCCATTCCAGCTGGCCACATCTTTGCAAGAAACATAGCTGGGACTTGGGTTCACAGGAGTACTATGCCTCACCACAGTCAGATACAGAGAGGAAGAAATATCTGTTGGTATTTTCATCTCCTATTTCTTATTTGCTCCCATGGCATCCCAAAGATTGTGTTGCCTGATCCTTCAGGAATTGCTAAAACCCCTTGAATCCCATGTCTTTGTCTGCAGGTAGAAGTTTGGGGGTAGCTATGGTCTGTTTGGCCAAAGGTAGTCATATAGACAAAGACTTTCCCCAGCTGGTTCTCATCACCAAGAAATGCTAAAGATGTTCAAGAAGTTAGGATGCTTGGTCAGGTGGCTACAATCAGGCTTTTCTCTGAACAAGTGGTCAAGCTCTGTGGCAGATGGACTCGAGTGAAGCTGAGAAAGCACGCGAGCTGACTCTGGTGGTGTACCCTGACCATGCCAAAGCCTGCTTCCTACACAGATTCAGTCCTGAGTGTGAGCTTTCTATTCATCATCACATCTTAGGCAGCATATTGCAGAGGTGAAGCCAAAAGTCAGAAACATGAAGAGTGAATTAGCCACACACCCAGAATAGGCTTCTTGAAAAGAAAGAGGTAGGAAGCCAGAAATAGAAAAACATGTAAAACACAGAGCAGTTTTGGAAGGACAGCTTCATTTAATCACTGTCTGCTCATTCTTGTGCTTTCTCCCACTGATGTCACTTTGACCTCATGGGCAAAGTATTTTTCACGTACTGGTGTATATGCGACTTTTAGTTTCTGGACTAAGAGGTCCCTAAGCCTCTGCTTGGGAGACTGACTGTGATTCCAGCAGTCCGGAACCAGGGCACAATCATGTGCCTAGGGTGGGAGGAGACACCTGAAAGCTTTTGCAGACCTGGTTGAGTTGCTGTTTGCAGAGTTGTAGGTGGGCAGGAAGGCTAGGTGGGATTCTAATTTTCATTTGTAAAATATTTTCAGGTTTTTTTCTTTTTACTTCACATCTGAGGAATGGTCTTGCTTTCTATGCAATGCAGTTCCACAGCCCAAATAGGCATGGGCTACAATGGAAAAATAAAAGTACCTCTGAGTGTTTAATATGGAGGAAGAAATCATGGGAGGAGTTAGCATTGTGCCATTGGGCAGGATGTCTGATATACATAATTTAAAGGAGGAAAGATTTATGTTGACTTAGGGTTTCAAGGGCTTTAGTACATGGTTAGCTGGTTCCAAGGCAAAAATATCAGCTTAGAGGGATGTGGTAGAGGGAAATTGCTCACCTTATGATAGCCAGGACAAGTTGAGTACAGGAGCAAGAGGGGAAGGGAGAGAGAGACACACAGAGAGAGAGAGAGAGAGAGAGAGAGGAGGAAGGGAAAGAGAGGATGAGAAAGTACAGAATGAGGAGAAAGAGGAGGAGGAGGAAGAGGAGGAGGAGGAAGAGGAGGAGGAGAACAAGGAGGAGGACAAGGAGGAACAGAGAGAGGTCTATAATATAACTATCTCCTTCCGGGTTATACCCCAGTAGCGTACTTTCTTTAACCAGGCCTCACCTCCAACAGCACATTTAGTGCTCTAACTCATCAATGGATCAATATTTTGAAGAAGTTAGCATTCCCATGACTTCATGACCTTTTTAAAGCCCCACCTCTGAACACATGATACATGACAGGTAGGTATATGGCCTTGACCAGCTCATCTCCCATTCATCCCAGAATTAAATATCATTTAACTCTGTCCTCTGCACAAAAATATTCTATCAAAGACACGCAGAACCTCCAAAAATAGGTCAAACATACTGACCTATTTCTGGAAGGCATAGATTTCAGTTCTGTTTCAGTTCTCTGTTGTGCATAGTATCTCTTCTTCAAGTTCAGTTGCTCTTGTTTGGGTTTGCTTTTTCCTTAAAATCCTTCTTTTTCCTCGAAGTCCCTTAACAATCTCTCCACATAGTTTTCCTTCTTCCAAAAGCTTTTCGAGCAGCAGGTCTTCAGAGCTTTGTCCATGGCTCACTCTTCCTCCCCTATGGTTGTACTTTGGGAGCCAATTATATGCTACTGGCTCCCGATCCTACATTCTACTTAGCTCTCTCATTTCTACTATTTCATATCCTATATGCCCTGTCTCGTCAGTTTAAGATGGTGACCTGTGTTGTTCAGTCTTTTGGCATTGTGACAAAGTATCTGACAGAGCCAATATAGGGAGAACAGATTTCAGCTCTCAATTTCAGAGTTATACGGGAATGAGGCTCTATTGCTTTTATACCTATGAAGAGGCAGAAATATCATGGTGGAAAGGTAATTACAGGAATGCTGATCACCTCTTGGCAACCAGAAAGCAGAGAGAACCAAGAGAAGAGGAAGAGGCCAGAGATAAGATACACTCTTCAAAGTTATGTCCCCAGTGATCTATGTTCTCCAGTTGGGCCCCTACTCTTAGAGTCCACTGAGATGTGAACTCATTGATACCCTGATAATATAACCATTGTCACAATCTGATCACCTCTGTTAGTTGCACCTCTGAACATGGCTGCATTGAGGACCCGTGAGTCTGTGGGACACATTTTTTTTTTTTATCTTTTTGAGACTGGGTCTTGCTGTGGAGTTCAGGTTAACCTTGAGCTTTGTCTGTAGCCCAGGCTGGTCCTGATCTCACAATGAGTCCCCTGCTTCAGCTTCCTGGGTTCTGGAGGGAGGCTTTTACTGACTACACACTTCATTTTGACAGACAGGCATGGATGTACTATGTACCAATCTTCCTTCTTGCTTCTCAGATGTGCTTCCTCTCTTTCACTGTCTAGTTGAGTAAATGAGCATAAATGCAATTGTTTCCCTGAAGGTAAGGACTTGACCTACATGTCATCAGATAATTACATTACTGGCAGTGGATTGTCTCTGATGTTGGAAGGAGAGGAGAAATAACTTTCCTGCCAAAATAGTTTGCCAAGACAATTCTCCAGAGCTAGGAAGCAATTTTATTTTATTTTATTTTATTTTTTGGCAGAACTGAGGATTGAATTCAGGCCCCGTGCTTGCCAGGGAAGCGCTTATTCCACTGAGCCATCTCCCCAGCCCCAGGAAGCAGTTTTAACACTTACCAGCCAACATGCATACCAGTTCTGGTTCTCCCATTCTCTTCACTTTGTTGGTAATTTCTTTTGACATTGAGGAACTTCTCAATAAGAGTTGGTCCCAGTTGTTAATCCTTTCAAGTGTTTCCCATGTGATTTCATGTTTGTTCATGAACTCTTTGTCTACTCCTATGTTCTCTCATTCTCTCTGCTTTCTGGCTGCCAAAAAGTGAGAGTCTGATTAAAGGGGATCTGGGAATGGCCCCAGTGTAGTTACACATCGTACTTAAAGGCCTGCTTTAGCTCTCTATTCAAGTAGACAAGAATAAAAATCACTTGGCATTGTCTTGGTTTGACCCCTGCCAACTTTATTTATTATTAACCTCTCCTTTACCTGTCATCTTCATTCAAACGTTCTCTATAGGCTGAAGCCTTCTGTGGATTCAAGCTCCATATCCCCACTCTTTTGCACTTATTCATCCTTTTGCACAAAGCTCCACATTCTTGTTCACCATTCATGTGAGACTCTAGCTCAAATGGAAGGTAGAGTTAGAGAGCATTTGTTGAAAACCCGAGGCAGAGATAATTGCTCCTCTATCTGGCTGCCAGTTCACTATCTATATAGCTCTATTATAACAACCTTGGAATTGTAGATACTTGATGGAATGCTTTTCTCTTCCCCAGATCACTTGGGAACAGGTATTATGTGCTGCCCAATCTTTGAACCCCATGAATTCAAAGATTGGTGAACATCCACCAACAATTCTGCCACTCTTAAAAGACTCCATGAATATTGAGTTAAATGGCATACCTATGTTTGTTTGTTTGTTTTTTTGAATGAGAAGCATTTGGCAAATCTCTGAGTCATATGATCACACATAAAGTCTTTAACTATGAGGTGGAAGCTGATTTGATTTCACTTCAGCTTATTGTGACAAATTCCTTTGGTTCTTCAATGTTTATTGCACTTCCTTTACCATTTATTGCATCTCTATTTCCTTTGTTGCGATTACTCTGCTGGGATTCAGAAGATGATCCTCCAGAGAATGTCTCTTTTTTACATTCGTTACTTTGAACTAAAGGCACTTGGAAGCAGCTTCAGAGATGAGCTCCTTTCTGATACTTCTCTTGCACATGCATCTCTTCTTCTTCATTCTTCTCTAAAATAAGTCATAGAAGCCAGAATTCCTCTTCCTCAAGATGGGCCATAGAATCTAGAACTCTTCTTCCTTGAAGCGAGGTATAATTCCTAAAAGATCATTTTCTCTCTTCTTCCTTGTAGATCCTTGTTCTAGAAGTGTCACATCCAATACACAGGAGAAAGAAATATTATGCAGAGACTCAAGAGAAAAACCTGGACAGATAGGTTTTCCTGGGACCCCTCTTCAAGGTATACTGTTAGACTCTAACCCTTTGTCCAGTCATGATTCTACAGAACTTCTATTGCATAAATTTGTTTGACATCTTCACCAAATGCCTTAAAATGCCAGTTTAGTTAGAACAAGGGTCCTAAGTACTATTTTTATCATTTGTATGTTTGTTTTCTCTTTGTAATTAATTATCTTAAGTAATAAACTCTAAGCTTGGCATCCAGATGTTGGGCCTCCACTATTCAGCCTCACAAAGAAAGCCGACTCCATGGTTGTACCAAACAAACTCCATCATGTGGCTACAGACAGGTAGCCTCTCTGCAGCATTTTCTTCCTTGTCTTGTCCATATCTTCCAATATCTTCACTGAATTAAACCTTTTCCTACTAACTAACCCTGATGCATTCAGTACTGATGCGATGATTTTCCATTCAGGTCCACACTAACTAATATCTTCCACATGGAGGCAGAGAGAAATTGCAAATCATGATTAGCCCTTACATATCATAGTTTTGTGGCTGCTGTGAGGCTTTTTCCACTGCCGGTGGGTGGAACAGCATAGAACCTATTTATCTCATTTTGGAAGACAGGTGTCCACCCACTCTCCCTCTTCACTTCTGTCCATCAGAGCAGCTCAGACTTGATGCTCCTTAAACACATTTTCATGTGGTTTACAATGTCTCATCTTCTAATCATTCATTCAGCAACAATGAATATCACTTACTAGGAATGCAACTTCTAATTATCCAAAACCCAAGTTAAAGTTTAAAGCAGTATTTATCCCAACAAATTACTTTCTCTTTCTGTTCTGTTCTACTTTTTTAAATATTTGTAAACAGAACTCATTAAAACTTCATGACATCATTTATCATCTGTCTTTTTCTTTCTTTAGCTCAGAACTGGTGTTTAGGTTCTGTATATTCAAGCTACTTCTGTAAGCAATGCAAAATTGCTTTGAGAAAATGCAGCTCTCTAGGCTATCATTGTCCCTGTCCCCATGGACAGAATCTGAGGTCACCTCATAGCTTACCTTGACCACATCTCCCCACTGCCTAGATCCAGACCACCTCACTGGCTCTACTGAGAACTTATGCTCTTTAAATCTACTAAATAAGTTATTTATTATTTCTACTGCTGTCTCTTCTAAAGTGCAAGTTGTAGATGGGCCCCAGTGTCTGTCTATCTTTTTTTATTTACCTAGACAGCTACCTTGAGCAATGGCTGGTACATAATAGGCTCTCAGTAGGTAATATGCTCTTTGAATGAACAAACTGGTGAATTTATAAAGCCTCGGAGGGGCTCCTCCAACTTGCACACTACCTCTACTGTCCTAGTGGCAAGGTCTGAAGTTCTATTTTTAGAGACTTGTGTTTTAAGATTTCTTCAGTTTATTCTGCACACATGCATCCTCCTACAAAGAGCAACATTTATCTATTTATGGGATGGTATTATTGTTATTAATAATAATAATAATATTATTGACAGTGCATGAAGCACCATGATAGATTATTTAGGGGACAGGCAGGGGTTACCTGTCTCCCTGGGAGGCTCAGATCCTAGGACTCTGACAATGCAGCTTTGAAAAAAGAGAGACTTGTAAATAGGGTCTCTCACCCACTCTTTTATTCACCTCTTTGTATATCCTGAGTTTCTTCTTGGTGCCAGGTATTTGTTAAGTCCTAGGGATATAGCAGCAAATAAGCAAGATAGAGACCTTGCCTTCAGGCAGGTGAGATAGTTGAGGAATTAGATGATAAAGAAAAATTTGTTTCTTTTAAGTGTAACATGGGTTTTCACAAGGAATATAGAGGCACATAGAAAATACCCCAACTCCAGTCTAGTCTCTGAATGTGGATAGGCCATCCCATATGATTCCATCAAGGGAAACCTTAGGAAACTGTAGGTTTGAACCTGAGCCCGAGAGTAATCAGGATCATGTATTGACTCATATTATCAGTTAGTGCTTACTAGGGAAACACATTTAATGCCAAGATATTCAATTATATAAAGATTTACAAGACTGGTTTACAATGGGTGCCTAAAGAGTCAGGTATGGAAGACAGCAAAAGGTTTGTCTGTGCTTTGGAGGCTTGAAGGGTCTGGTCAGAGGCCTGGAACTCAGTGTAGTGTCCTGACCGAGTCCATCTCAGGAGCTCTAAAGGTCTGCAATGGAAAACTGAAGGGTCTGAGATGCAGCCTAAGTGTGTTGAAGCTGAGAGACTACATCCAAGGTAAAAGTGAAGAAACAGCCTTCCTTCTTTGCTTCCCCTTTGTACTCCTCAGGAACAGGCCTGGGTTGAGGATCATTGGGGTGTGCCCTTGAGGAGGGCATTGATCTTTTCTGTGAGCCAAAATAAGGCTTTTCTCTATAGAAGTTGATTATCTCAGATATTTGTCACAATAACAGGGGGAAGCTAACTACTCCCCACATACACCTTCTGGAGGCTGGAAGTTACAAAAAGACAGATTTTGGCTCCATCCTCATTATTTTGGATGAAAAGATAGGAGTTGTAACTAATAAGGGCATTTGCTGTATGCTCAACAAACGTCACCTATATAGCTTTCAAAGAAACTCTTTGACCTAGCCCCTGATGTGCTCCTTTTCCTTCTCTTGTAGAATGTCAAGAAAAGTATTTGAGACCTAAAGAAAGAGCTTCATTGCATTATACTGGTGGCTTAGAGTGACAATAACAAGCATTACTATTGTTTTGCTGTTATCATTTCCAGGAAGATATATAGTGTAGAAGATTCACCAAGTGTTTCAAAAGGAACTATGCTGGGTTTCTACACACTAACCAAGAGGAACCCTCATATTAAGCTAAATACGGGCTTTACTGAGCTCTTAGGCTCATTTAGAATTTCAGATACATTAGGTAGTAAATTGCATTAAGCATTCACAGTTGAGAATTTACTGTCATAAGCTTGGGATAGATTAGACTACTAGAAACTAATCCACTATGAAGGTTAAAACATTTTGACTTAATTTTTAGAAATTATAGTGTGAAAAACTGGGAGTAGGAAACATTATGTGAAGTGAGCCCAGAATTCTCATGACCAGAAAATGTGATGAGCTGATTCTGATTGTCCAACCTAAGATATGGAACAAATTTTAGGTATTAGGGTTTCATGCTGACAAGGCAGGTAATGGCCTTGAACTACACATCAAGAAAGATAAGCTTCCCTCCTGTCACTGTCACCAGAACAGACTGGCCCAAAAGCCACACAAGAGCTGCTCCAGGATGGTTTCCAGCCACCAGTTTCTACACTCTGACCCTGGTGTGTGGGGCAGCAAGACATCCTGATGGCTGATGCCACAACACAGCCTGAAAGCATGAGACGGACTGGTGTGTTTGCACACATATGTGTGTGTTCGCTAGAGCATGCTTTCAACTAAACCACAGAAGTAATCTCAATAAGTGGAGTTTAAACGATTTAGAATACAGATACACAAATTTTATTCCCCAGTTCGGGCCAATTCTAAAATGTTCTTGCAAAAGCTCTTTGGAAAAACATAGGGATTCATTGGCTGCTCCAATTAGCTCACATTTTAAATAGCTTATATAATGGTGAAGAGTTTAATATTATTTTATTAATGAGACATTTATATTGCATGGCATATTTTAAAAGTTCGTGGCTGTTATCATTGGACATTTATGATCCTTTTTGAAAGCCATATAGAAGCAACGCAGCTTTTCCACAGGGGGCCTAAGCCGCCGGTGCTCACTTCCAAGGCTGGCTAGGCTGTTGCATCTAAGGCTGAGTGTTAGCGGTCATAGGTCCAATATTTTAAAAATATTAATGCAGTGTGGATAATATTTACAAGATGACCTATGCAGGCCCGAAATATTGTTTTCTTTCACTTCAGTGGGTCAGGAATCTACGCGTGTTCACCTTGGTGGTTCTGGGTCAGGGTTTCCTGTTGGTTGGAAGGTAAGAGATCAGCTAGGAATGCCAGGGTGGCTGGTGCAATGCTTAAGTCTCACACTGTCATTGCTAAAACATCTTATTGGTGACATAGGTCAGCATAGTCTAACAGGATAGGAAATTTCACAGAATAGTGAACATGGGGAGGTGAATATCATGGGAGCACTTGGAGTCCCATGATATTCACCTCCACTGAAGAGGAATTTTTTAAAATAGTACAGTCCATCGACTTGTTTTTTAGTATCCTGGGTTAAACTCAGGATATACATCTTTGGTTACCTGTGACCATACTCTGGCCCAAATCCCTGAGCTCCTCTACGCATAGAGCTCCCATAAATTGTCTAGCCTACAGTTTTCCCAGTCCATTACACACATTAGCAGTTCCCCAAAGGGCTTTGAGAAGTGATCTTCTCAGCCTGAGAGAAATGGGGCAAGAGAACAAATACTACTATTTTCTCCGCGGTTTGTGATAATTTGCAAACTATACACTTCCTTACTAAAAGTTAAAATATCTACCTCGGATTGTTAGAAAACTACCCTAGTCGGGATGCCACAAAGAGCATTGGGACAGAGTAGTGGGAACATCTTTTTTTGTTTGTTTGTTACAAGTATATTTATATAATTACATGGTGATTGTTTTCATAATTTTTAACATGGTAATTCTCACTGGAAATTACATAAAGCAAACATTTCATTTTCTACAGATGGGCAGTGCTGAGCAGTACAGAACTAAAGTGTTAAACAGTAGACAGATTCTGCATGATCACCCATAATGTGCATGAAGATTCCTGGCATCTCCAGTTTGCTTTGCTGAGGCAGAATTCATACAGCCCAGGTGAGCCTAGAACTGGATTGTCTGCCTTCAGCTTCCCAGGTGAAGGATCACAGGGTGTGCCACTATACCAGCACCGTGTTTTGAAAAATTTAAAAACCTGGTACTGAACACTGTTGTACAGTTCTGTTCCTTGATGACATCTTGAATCTTCTCAGCATCGCTGTACATAGCTGTGTTTGCTGGATCGATCCTGGGTGCTGCCTCATAGTCCTGGAGGCTCTCGACATGCAGGTTCAGTGGGCAGAATGCTGTTCCACGTCGGACATGTGACTTCATTCTCACACATGCGTTGTCTGCAACAGGCGGGGTCAGCAGATCAGGAGCCCTTGAAGAATCTTCAGTGGCCTTGTGCAGGTTCTTCAGCTGCAGGTGGCAAACAGCCGGGTTCAGATATAGCCCTGGGATTGTCATTAAGTTTCAGGGCCACGCTGTGCACCTCAATCGCTGCCAGGTAGTTTCCCGTTGCAAACAGTTCGTTTCCTTTTTCCTTCAGTCACTTTAGATTCTTCTCTTCTTCTTTTAAATTGAAAAATCCAGGCGCATCGGTGTTCACGGCTCTTCGAGCCTGGGCCTGCTTGCGCAGCCACTCCTCCTCCTGGGCTGCTTGGGACTCGCGCAGTGCGGTGGGGAAGGCGCGCGGGTGAAGCTCCCTGCTATGCTCCGGGCCCATCCGGCGCGGGCACGCACTCCTCCCGCTGCACAGCAAGTATGCTTCCCGGTTCTCTGCCTTCTGCAGCACTGTGTCTAGATGTCAAACTTCCAGTAAGTCTCTGATGCTGTAACTTTTTCCTTTCTTCAAAGGGCTTTTCTTGACGACCTCCTTTCTCTTCTCCCTGAGCTCCCTTCTGTCCCCCAGCGTTTCTCTGACATTCCTTCCAGGCTTCCAGTTCTTCAGTTACATTCCTCCACTCATTTTCCTTCAGATCTTCTATTTTTTTTCCCCACTCTTCTTCTTCAGTCTTCATCATGACAGCCAATGCGTATTTTGATCTTCCGGTCTTGCTGTAGCTTATGCTTCTGTGGCCTCCTTTGCTCTCTCTTGTGCTTGTAAAACAGATTTTTCTCTTATTCTCTGCATCATCCCTTTGTCAACACCTGACATGGAAAGCATCTCCCACACGACTGCTTCTGTTTTATATAAGATGAAGACAACAGCATCCTTTCCAATCTTTGCTTTGCTGCTCCTATCTTCTATGGGAGCAGAGAGAAACGCCTCACATAGATAGGGGGGAAACTGACCTTCAGGTAATTCTCGGTGTAGAACACGTCCGCGGCTCACAGGGGCAGAGAGAGGAAGACCGTAGCTGGCGTCTGCTGCCCGCTGCAATCCCTGAGCTGCAGCGGCCTCGCTGCCACGCCGCAGGACAGCGGCCTGTTGCTGCGCAAAACCGCTCAGTTGCTAGGGAAGCTGGGGGACCGGCCGCATCAGTCCTTCCGGGTCAGCCTGCATGGGCTCGCTCGGCTCCCAG